>JAWVWN010002945.1:0-22607 GCA_037367305.1 Phrynocephalus vlangalii
GAAGTGGCTTTGACTTGTGTATCTACGGGCATACAAATGCTGCAATTGTTTTATAATAGTACCTGATTGCTGAAATTGTTGAAAACATTGAAATGATGACTGAAATTAGTTCGGTCATTAAGCCATCGCCTACTTTTATATTCTCTATGTCCGGTAGTGTCCAAATCAGCATTATGCTAAAGCATAATATTCCGCTATAATGATTCATAAGGGGAGGAGGGGCTAGCTCAGATCAGGGCTACAGCCTGAGCAAGCAGAATGTAACCTATCCATTTAATTGTACTGTAACTCCATTCTAGATTACCTCCCAGGCCTGCCATCGGGCACAGAGGAGAAGAAAACACAAGGGGAAGATGAAGCACAAGAACTTAAGAAAAGCCATCTAGTATCAGAGCACGGGGCCTATCTGGTTCTCCTTTCTTTTCAACAGTGGCCAGCCCGTTGTCCAGTGGAAACCCGTGATAGTGGGCCAACTGGAGATGCACACATCATCTTGGCTTCCCCAGCAAATGGTATGTTTAAAGACAAGCTAGAAATTGCCTATTATTAACCTATTAACCTTCCCCACAAGCAGTGTCCTCATGGATACTGGCCAGAATCTTCTCACATAGGTAATCCCAACAGAATTCCCACAGTGTATGTCAATCCCAAATTGGCACAATTAAGAAGTTGGCATCGGGTGGTTTTATTGATTTATTTTATTTATTTAGAATATTTTTATCCCCACCTTTCTCCTGGAAAATGACCCAAGACAGCTTATAATAATGGGGACAATATACACCCAGAACGTATAAGACATACTCAATGAGGAACAGGGAATTGGAAGGGGCATCTTACAAGATTCAAAGGTAACATTGAAGCTACAAAGAGCATGTGAAAAGAAAAGAAAAATCCATTATGAGGATGGAAACTAACAGGGAAAAAACACTGGTGTTCATGCATTGGTAATTCATCTAAAAGTCACATAATTGGTTGTCCTCATTCAGGAAAAGCTTGCCTGAAGAGGAAGGTCTTTGTCTGCTTCCAGAAAGACAACAGAGATAAGGAAAGACCTGGCCTCCAGCAGGAGGAGTTCCAAAGGCTGGGAGCAGCAACAAGAAGGCCCTTTCATGTGTTCTTCTGAGGCACCCCTGTGAAGGTGGCAGGATGGAGAGAAAGGCCTCTCCTGATGACCTTAACACCTGAGCCGGTTCATACTGTGAGATTTGATCTTTCAGGTAGCTTGGACCCAGGCCATTTTGTGCTTTGTAGGTTACTATCAGCACTTTAAAATTGTGCCTGATAGCTGATTGGCAGCCATTGGAGCGCTTTAGTAGGGTGTAATGTGATCTCTGTAACCCACCCCAGTCAGCATCTGGCTGCTGCATTTTGGACTTGTTGATGTTTCCTGAGGCTTTGCTTTTTTGTCATGTGCTAATTCATATGATTACTGTGTGACAAGAAAATAAAAGCACAGATTTCATAAGTGGCAACAGTTCCCTGCTGAAAATTTTGGGATTACATGGGAAAGTGTAAGTAACAACACACAACCACTGGCATTAGCTATAAAATTTGCAGATTAGGCCCTTTAGTTATCTTCCATTTATAAAATTTAACAAAATTCCAGTAAGAAATTACAAAACAAACCACATGAAATGGAGCATGGTAGATGGGGGAGAAAATATGAGCTGTGACAAACAGATTGCTGAAGGAGCACCTTCTCTAAACACAAGCTAATGGTGCAATCAGACAGACATGTGTCCTGTGGTTTGGTCTAGGTTGGTGACAATCTTGTTTGCTCCTTTTCTTGGTGACTAGAGATGGGCACGACTCAAAAAATGTTTGTCGTTTGGTCGCTTAGGGTCCGTTTCGGTTCATTTTCGTTTTCGTGACTTTTTTGCAAAAAAAATCGTTTTTGTTTCAAAAAAACGAAAATGAAAACGAAAAATTGCTGTTTCGTTAGCATTCTTTTAGTTCAATGCATCTGCTGCAACGAAAACGAAAAACACGCAAATTTGGTCGTTTCGTTTTCGTTTGTTTTTAAAAAATTTGTTTCGTTTTCGTTGCGTAACAAAATGAAAAAACGAAAACAAAAACGAAAAATTGCTCATTCGTGCCCCATCTCTATTGGTGACCACAAGACATGCATACCGTTAGAGACCAGCCCTCCCCTATTCAATGCAGACATGCATCGACCTTGTCAGGGGTATTGTTTTGTTGTTGTTTGTTTGTTAATGCATGTAGGAACAGTCAATTTTTGTTTGGTTCCAGTATGTGTGATCATGGGGTCAAACCAAAACTATGACTTAAGTTGTTCCTTTTCTAAACTATTTATTATCTGAAAAACTGAAAGCTTCCTTCTCACTCACCTGTGGAAGGAACGGAGAGGAAGTTTTTTATTTCTTTTTAATTGTTGCTGTCCAAAGTGCATTAGCAATGCTTTTCAAGGCTTTTTGGGGGGGAGGTTTGGATACTTGGGACATTTAGTCACACCCTCTATTATGTAGTTTGATCCAATTGAAGTTAATTTAGATGGGAACTGTGATACAGGGAAAAAAGAGTTCGACACTCACTCAAGGGCCACCATTGTCCTAATTCAAATTTCCAGCATTTTCCAAAATAAAATAATATTTAAATTGTACTTTTCTAAATGTGCAATGTGTGAAACTCCATCTTAGGAAGGGGTTCAGCCCCTTTTCGATCTTTCTTCCCTCATTCCCAAAGGACAGCCATTTTTTCCCTCCTATACACATAAGAGAATGTGCTCTTAAATATAGTATGCTAACGTACATGTGTATGTATGTACAAGGGTATATACATGTACTGTATATGGAAGAGGAGAAGAGGTGCATATGCTTTTTCACCAATACATTATCTGAAAAAAAAGTGGAAAATATACCAGCAAATGATCTTGGGCATTTTTCAACACAGGAATAGGCTTAGACTGTCAAAACAAAACAAAACAAAATTTATGTGTCTGTGCGACCAGGCATTACATAAACTGTGTTCTGTCACAATGTACACAGCATGCACAGGGGCACTGCATGTACCCAGAGGGTCTCCCGGGCCCCCCTCAGTGAAAAAACACTGCCCATCAAAGACAAGCCACTTTTAAATCTCCTCCCTGAAGAATTCACTTTACTACTGTTGGTCTGTCTTGTTTTATTATCCTGCAATGAGTCCAAGGATGCAGCAAAATTGTCTGCTGTTTTCTTCCCCTCGAGATGAACACTCTACTTGGAGCGATTAATAATCCTGCTCTGAGCATAGAAATGTTACTTTCAGAGACTGCAATTCCCAGAATCTCCTGCCAGCATGGCACAGTCAAACCCCGTCAATTTGATGGTCTCCCCCAGATATCTTGGACCCCAACTCCTATCATTCCATGCCACTATGCCCAGTGGAAGGGCTGGTACAGTATATGCTGACATTTATATGCTGAATATTCTAACACTTTGCTTGCCAAGGAGATTCGGTTTGATGTTGAGTATGAGTATAGGTTGGTGCATAACATCAAGATCAGCATGGAAATGCATGGAACATCTCTACTGCATTTATTCGGTGGGTTTAGGTGTGCTCTTACATTCAGCCTCTGGAGCTTGTGCACAGTCGTCTTAAATCATTCACATAAATGGTAGAAATAACTCTAATTTTATATATATCCTTTATTTATTTAAAATATTTATATGCCTCTTTTACCCTAAAGGACCAAGGTGGCTTACATGAAATGAAAAGCTAAAAGCTAAAACAATGAATTATTAAAATCTTTTTGGGGAGAAAAAACCCACTAAACAGATCAAGTAAAACAATAGCATTAAATACAGTGGTACCCTGAATTAAGAGCAGCTCGACTTCAGAGCGATTTGACTTAAGAGCGAAAACTGTTGGCATTTTAACTGTCGCCTTACAAATTTTTAGATGTGGTCTGTTCGACTTACAAATATTTTTTTCATTTTTTTATTTTTTAACTTATTTTTCCAATTTTTTAGATAGGTACCCTGACGTAAGAGAAGTTCGACTTATGAGCATGCATTTGGAATGGATTAAATTCGTAAATCGAGGTACCACTATAATCCATTTTTAAAAGTCCCCTTGGTCAATCAGTCCTTTAAAAGGAAGCCTGCCTGAAGAGAAAGGTCTTTGCCTGCTTTCAGAAGGCCACCAAAACCAGAAACAGCCTGGCTCTCCTGCTGATCTTCTGGCGGGTTCATAACCACATATCCCTTGGGTGATATAGACTTTTAATGGAGCAATCAGCCCCAATTTGGCCCCTGAATGTCAGTCTACATTTCTCAAGAAACCACAATACGTAGTGTTTTAATTTTAACCAACTCAAGTCATGTGGGTTGCTAATAGAGATGGGCACGACTTAGCGGTATTCCCGTTTCCGTTTCCGTTACTCGGTTCCGTTACTCTACGGAAACGGTAACGGGAATCACTGCCCCAGACTTCGAGCTCGAACCGACGAACGAACAATTTGGTCTGATTTGTCGTGCTCGTTACTTGCACGCGGCGATCGCGCAATGCCAAGCGGCACAGAAAAAAAGTTTTTAAAAGTTAAAAAAAAAACCCGATTCCCGGTCCAAAATGGCGACCGCAATATTTTTTTTGAAATCCTTGCCCAAAAACCCACCAAAGCACCACAGAAACATGCGAAAGTAACCTATTTTAAATGCTTGATTTTTTACAGTACCAGCAGTGGGTTTTTCTTGCAAAAATAACGTCTCCGTTGATTTTATTTTATTTTTTCTTAATTTATTTTTTTACACCTGCGCAACGATGGGCTGGCCATGGGACGGGACCATGCAAATTTTTGGAGCCATTCCACCAATCGCATGGACAGGTTTTGACTGACACTTCTGGATGTGCCAGAGGGCATAAAAAGCCGAGGCAGTTCCAGTCCGTCACAGTCTGGGCTTGGATCGTGTGGAGGGTGGTCAGGGCTGGATTGCTGCGCTCAGTCTAGTTTCGATTTCGCGGTCGCGGTCTCGGTCTCGCTAGGCAGGGAGGGAATTGAATTGATATTAATTCGAATCGCAAAACATAATAATTTCTTCTATTCCCTGTGGGGAATAGCAACACAGTGTTTATTCTCTTTTTTGTTTTCTCCATTTTTGAGGAAGAGTTCCGTACGTTTTATATTTGCTTCAAGGGGGAGGGAAGATTTGAGTGGGAGCGGTAGTGGAGGGGAGGTGCTGCGGATTTATTTTGAAAATATATTATTTATATATTACACTACCATACCATTTCTTTTGTATCCCAATTTCCCACCAAGTTCATTTACTTGGCCAAGGTCCTTTTACCCTGCGCCTACAGCTTTTTTGCTGCTGTTGCGATTGGAGTTTTGGAAGGGAATCCAGCAACCCCTATCCTACCCTAGTAGCAGCTTATAGTTTTATTCCATTTATTTTCTATTTTACAGTTTATTAGCAAGTGGCAAGCAACAGCCAAGGTCCAGTAGTACTAGTGCTTAGAAGGGGAGGTTGGAGGCTGTGGATTAAATTATTTTAAAAATATTATACAGTACAGACTGAGTACTAGGCAGAGTCTCCCTCGCCAACCAGTGCACTCACTCAAATTTCTCAAACACATTTGTTTTGGCAACAAGGCTAGGGCACCTTCCTCTATAGAACATTTTACAATTTCATTTTACTTAACACTATAGATATTCTTTGAATTTCTTTCCCTTGTCCAACACCTCATTCATTTTTTTGCAGTCAGGCACTCAAACAAACATTTGTTGAAGGGCAGGCACCCAGCCACCTCTATAGAACTTTTTCTTCAATTACATCTTTGAAGAAGTTCCATTCATCTTAGTTACTGTGCATTATTGTGAAAGTTGGGTGCTGCCAGATTTTGCAAACCCCTTGCTTCTATTAGCTTGGTTTTTGTGCAGTTGTTGTATAACTTACATCTGTGAAGAAGTTAAGTTACAGTTCTCCTAATTACACTTGCCCTGTGCATTAATTTGTGAAACTTGTTTGCCAGGATTGGCAAACCCCTTGCTCCTATTTCCTTGTTTGTTGTGCTGCTGTTGTAAGTCCATCTCACTCATTTACTTGCCACCACAGTCTACATACACAATCCAATTACAACTGGGAAGAAGTTACAGTTCTCCTCCAAATTACACTTGCCCTGTGCAGGGCATAGAGAAACTTAGTTGGGTGCCAGGATTGGCAAACCCCTAGCTCCTATTTCCTTCTTTGTTGTGCTGCTGTTGTGAGTCCATCTCACTCATTTACTTGTTGCCACCACAGTCTACATACACAATCCAATTACAACTGGGAAGAAGTTACAGGTCTCCTCCTAATTACACTTGCCCTGTGCAGGGCATAGAGAAACTTAGTTGGGTGCCAGGATTGGCAAACCCCTAGCTCCTATTTCCTTCTTTGTTGTCCTGCTGTTGTGAGTCCATCTCACTCATTTACTTGACACCACAGTCTACATACACAATCCAATTACAACTGGGAAGAAGTTACAGGTCTCCTCCAAATTACACTTGCCCTGTGCAGGGCATAGAGAAACTTAGTTGGGTGCCAGGATTGGCAAACCCCTAGCTCCTATTTCCTTCTTTGTTGTGCTGCTGTTGTGAGTCCATCTCACTCATTTACTTGTTGCCACCACAGTCTACATACACAATCCAATTACAACTGGGAAGAAGTTACAGTTCTCCTCCTAATTACACTTGCCCTGTGCAGGGCATAGAGAAACTTAGTTGGGTGCCAGGATTGGCAAACCCCTAGCTCCTATTTCCTTCTTTGTTGTCCTGCTGTTTTTTTTTTTTAATTTATAATTTTATTGGGTTTTTGAGGAGGGGAAAAGGGAAAAGGAAAAAAGGGGAGGGATAAAATTTAAATTTTACATTGAATATGTCAAGCAAAGTAAAAGAAAAGTAATATACATATTGATAAATTGCCAAATATTATCACAATACTAATAAGTTTGTTACTTCTTGCCATCTTTTCCGAGAGATCTCATCATAGTCTCCCTTTAAATAGCCGGAGAGTCTATCGATTTCAATACATTCTCTTATCTTTTCGTGGATATTCTTCTCTGTTGGCACGTTTGGTTGTTTCCAGAATTTCGCATACAATATCCTTGCAGCAACAATTATATGGTGAAGTACATATCTCTGATCATATGAAATATTTATATCTACTATATTTAATAAGAAAAGTTCTGGTCTAAGCTCTATCTTAATTTTCAGACATCTTTCTAGAAATAGTTTAACCATTTTCCAATATGCCTTTGCCTCTTTGCATGTCCACCACATATGATAAAAAGTACCACCTTCATGTTTACATTTCCAACATTTGTGTGAGCAATTATACATCTTAGATAAACGGTGTGGTGCAAGATGCCATCTATAGAACATCTTATAACAGTTTTCCTTAAAAGAAATGGATTTAAAGATTTTAACTGTATTCCACAGAGAGTCCCATTTGTTTAGATGAATAGGATAACCAAAGTTTTCTGCCCATCTTATCATAGTGTCTTTGACCTGTGTATCAATCATTTTTTCATTTAACAATATGGTGTAAAATTTACTAAGCAGCTTAGCATCGCCAGAAGAAAGTATTTTATCAAGTGAAGTATCAGTAGTCATGAATCCCCCCTCTTTGGTGAGGTCTTTGAAGTGTGAAATATATTTGTTGATACTTCCACCAGTCTAAATTGTAACCTTCTGATACTAATTTCCCTAATGGTTTTCAATGAAAGGTCAACATTCAGAAGGTGTCTATAAGTTATAACTTTTGGAGTTTCACTTATATGGGAGCTATAAGTCGCTCCCAGCGGAGATAGCCACAGTGGTGCTTTAGGGTAGAATTGTTTTTTAATCAATAACCATATTCTAACTAGGGTGTTCCTTATCCAGTGTTTTTTGAAGAGAGTAGGTATGTTGCCCTTGTACCACATGTAATAATGCCAGCCCTTATCTAGGCCATAACTCTCAAGCTGCAAAATTCTTTTGTTTGTCATCAGAATCCAGTCTTTTATCCAGGTCATGACGGCAGCCTTGTAGTATAATACTAAATTAGGAAGGGCAAAGCCACCAGTTTTGGTTCTATCCTGTAGATAGAGATTTTTAATCCTTGCTTTTTTCTTTTGCCATATGAATATACGTATACTTTTTTCCAGATCTGTAATGATCTTAAAATTAGGTAATATAGGCAAGGATTGAAATAGAAAAAGCAGTTTAGGTAAAACATTCATTTTAACTGCAGCAATTCTGCCCATTAAGGATAGTTGGAGTCTTGACCAAGTTTCGAGGTCAGCTTTGATTGTTTTTATAACATTTACATAGTTATCTTTGAGTAAAGAGTTACAAAGATTAGATACAGTAATACCCAGATATTTTACCTTACTGGCATGTTGAAAACCCGATTGATTTACCAGTTTTTCGACCATAGGTGAGGTCATATTTTTGGTGAGCAACAATGTTTTTTCTTTGTTTACCTTTAATCCAGAGATTTTAGAGTATGCCTCCAAAGACTTCAAGAGTTCTAAAGAGGAGGTCTGGGGGTTCTCCATAATTACCAACAAATCATCTGCAAAGCTTGTACCTTATAAACTTTCTCTTTGCTCTGTAGGCCTTGAATACCAGGGGTTTTCCTTATAACATGTAGGAGTACCTCCAGAGTTAATATAAACAAGAGAGGTGAGAGGGGGCATCCTTGCCTGGTACCTTTGTATATGTTGACTGTGTCTGTAAGGTGGCCATTGACTATAATCCTGGTGTTTTGGGTGGAATAGATTTGTTCGATTGCTCGCAGCATTCTATGGCCACATTGTAGATAGTCTAACTGAGTTTTAAGTAGAGACCAGGATACATTATCAAAAGCTTTCTCAGCATCGATAAAGCGAAAGCTACTTGCTTCTCAGAAGGGATTCGTAATATTCTAACACATTGAGGAAAGTTCTGATGTTGGATTGAAGATGCCTTTTCGGAAGAAAGCCAGACTGATCATGCGATATCAAGGGGGGTAGAATCGTCCGCCATCTATTAGCCAAGATGGTTGCAAGATTTTATAATCCACATTTAGGAGGGCATTGGCCTGTAGTTCTGTATCAAGTCTTTTGGTTTCCCTTCTTTGGGAATCAGTGTCCGTATGTGATGATTCCCAGGAGTCTGGTATGTCTTCGCCTTCTAAAATGGATGTAAAAAGGTTTTTCATATTTCCGGAGACTATCTCTGAGAATTTTTTGTAAAATTGAGCCGGTATTGAGTCGGGCCCAGGAGCCCTGTTCATTTTTGGTGATTGATAGCTTCTGTTATTTCCATCATTGTAATAGGAGCGTTCGTCTGGGCTCTCTGTTCTTCAGTGATTTTTGGGGAAATTGGCTTGTTCGAGATAATGAAAGATGGCATCTTGGTCGATCGTCTCTGGTTTAAAAATAAGTTTGGTAGTATGCCTCTATAATTTTTTGGATTTGTAACTTTGTAACTGCGCTGTCTGATTTTCCCCATTTTTATCTTGAGCGATGATATGAGTTTTTGAGATTGTACCTTTTTTAACCTGTAGGCTAACCATCTGCCTGGTTTGTTTGCATTTTCCACAAAATTCATTTGGCCAACTTGATTTTGTGAGCTATATCAGCAGTCAAAATCAGATTTAGTTCATGTCTACAAGAAGCCAAGTCTTTGTCCAGCTGCTCATTGCGGGGATCGTGGGTTAGATCCGTTTCGAGCTTTTTCATCGTATTGAGAATTGATTCAAATTGCTTTTTCCTCTCTTTATTCTTTCTTGCCATATATTGAATGACAAAACCTCTAAAATAAGGCTTTTGAGGCATCCCACACAGTTCTCAGTGGTGTCCCCTTGTTCAGGTTCATTTCAAAATATAGGTTTCAAGTCTTTGGCTCCCTCTAAGATAAATTCTTTATCCGTCCACAGGGCTGAGTTGATTGTCCAGTGTCTGGCTTACCCGAAGATTTCAGTGTCCATTAGGATGGCTTTGTGATCAGATATTGTTCGGGGCAAAGTTTCTATGTCCTTGTATTTAGCAGAAGATCGGGTGAGCCCAGCACTATCTATACGGGAGAAAGAGGCATATTGTCTTGAATGGAAGGTGAAACCATCTTTTAGTGGATTTTTCCTTCTCCAGATATCTTGAAGTTCTAGAATGTTGGACATGTCCAGAAATGATTTAGGCAGTGTAGAAGATGAAGTCCTGGATTTTCCCCTTTTGGATGTTTTCCTATCTACAGATGGGGTATGTACAGCGTTGAAATCTCCCAATATTATTAACTGATGGTTTTCGTATTGTAACATTTTTGGCCAATTTTTCAAAAAAGATTTGTCTTCCATGGTTATCATTGGGGGCGTATATACCAAACAATAATTGTTTCTTTAGATTGGATATTTCCTGGACAAGGATCCATCTGCCTGCTTCGTCTTTTTCCAGGAGGGTTGGGAAGAGCTCTGGTTTTAATATATAGTGCCACCCCATTTTGCTTCTTTACTTTGTTTGATGTAGAAAATAAATTTCCCCAATTTATTTGGATTAAATATTTTTTCATGCTTTCTCAAAATATGGGTTTCCTGAAACAGATGATTGAACACTGTTGTTTTTGGAGGAGATTAAAGGTCTTCCGACGCTTCTGTGGGGTGTTCAATCCATTTATATTCCATGTTAGAATTTTCTGGGCCATCTTATTTTACTTCCAACGATATTTCTTTTTCCCTGATTTTTGGCCTGAGATAGTGTTTCGGCCTGGCACCTCCCACTGCGCCATGAGAATCTTGATCCTGCTTTGAGATCACTTGTTTGGAGGTCTGATTTTCTCGGTTATCGTCTTTGGTGGTGGTTTGGGTATCGGTTGTATCCTCACTTCGGAAGAAGACGGTGAAGAGGAGGAGGGAGAGTAACCCAACTTCCGTGCGTTTTTATTTGCAAAATTTCTGGCTTTCTGGTGGGATTCATTTTCTGTAATTTCCCTTCCCATTGGAAAGAGAGACCTTGAGGGTAGAGCCACTTGTATCTTATGTCGTGCTTGAGCAAAAGTTTAGTAAGAAATGAATATTCTTTTCGCAGTTGACGGACATCCCAGGGGACGTTCTTTCAATATTGCCACTTTGGATTTATTAATTTCCACCTCTTTGTCTCGAATAAACCTTGAGGATACAATCTCGGGTGTATCTTCTGACTAGTTTGACTATTACCTCCGGAGGTAGTTTATTTCTTCTGGTATAAGCTGCAGGTTGATGGTAGATCACGTCTACCTCGTAGGAATTCTTCAAACGGGTGCCTCAAGTAAGGTTGCCAAGCTTTCTCCAACTGTAGTGTAGGGTTTTCATCTTTATCAACAGTGAGGTTTGGATCCTTAAAATTTTGGAGGAGGCTTCGATTTCCTGCGTGAGGACCAGTCTGCTTGTTGATTCCATTGTGGCTTCAAATTTCTTCTATACGGAAGTCGGTTACGTTCATGTTTATCTTCCAAGGCTTGTAAACGTCCACCGAAGGCTTTAGTTTAGTATCCACATTCGAAAATCCCTCTTTCATTTCCGCTCTTAAATTGGAAAACCCAATGCTTTGATCTGATACGAGCTTGGCCTGGGTTAAATTTAATTGGTTGAGTGCATCTAAAATTTGGCTTGACTTGTTTGCTGAGACATGATCGTTGGATGAGCCAGAGATATAGAAGCAGACTTTTTTGTATGGGTGGGTTCTGCTCATTGTGGAGGTAGAGAGATCAGTTGCCTCTTCTCTGAGATATTACAAAGTCTCAGTTGGCTTACTACTTTCAAGGGATGTATGTGTAGTTGCATACATAGAAAAGTCCAGTAGATGGCGTATTGTACCCACTTTTAAGCCCACAGAGTCCGAAAACCCTATCAGAGGTAAGATGGATGTTTTAGGGTTAATCTGCCGTTAACGAAGGAAAGTGAAAGTGGAAAAAACTGCAGCCCTTTCCGAGAGGCAGATAATGACGATTAGGCTGAAGAAGTAATTAGGGAGAGTAGATTCTTTTCGGTAAGTTTGCTTGACTCATATTTTTGAAAGGGCTATCTGGTGGAAGAAAGCCACTTACATTAGTGGGGGAGTAGACGCAGCTCAATCTCCGTCCGGATCTTCCAGAGTCTCAGCCGCACGGGAATTCCCAGGGATTACAACCCCTCACGGGGAGGGGGAACCGCACCTGGGTGCCCCGGATCGGTTCTGGGATATCTTCTGCTCCCAGCGGGTGGTCTTGAAGTGGAAATCACCTCTAGGGACTTGGAATACCTTCGACGCTAGCTGGGCTGCATTCTGCTAACGTCTGAGCTAGTCGCCGCCATCTTAACTCCTCTGCATTATTGTGAAAGTTGGGTGCTGCCAGATTTTGCAAACCCCTTGCTTCTATTAGCTTGGTTTTTGTGCAGTTGTTGTATAACTTACATCTGTGAAGAAGTTAAGTTACAGTTCTCCTAATTACACTTGCCCTGTGCATTAATTTGTGAAACTTGTTTGCCAGGATTGGCAAACCCCTTGCTCCTATTTCCTTGTTTGTTGTGCTGCTGTTGTGAGTCATCTCACTCATTTACTTGCCACCACAGTCTACATACACAATCCAATTAAACTGGGAAGAAGTTACAGTTCTCCTCCAAATTACACTTGCCCTGTGCAGGCATATAGAAACTTAGTTGGGTGCCAGGATTGGCAAACCCCTAGCTCCTATTTCCTTCTTTGTTGTGCTGCTGTTGTGAGTCCATCTCACTCATTTACTTGTTGCCACCACAGTCTACATACACAATCCAATTACAACTGGGAAGAAGTTACAGGTCTCCTCCTAATTACACTTGCCCTGTGCAGGGCATAGAGAAACTTAGTTGGGTGCCAGGATTGGCAAACCCTAGCTCCTATTTCCTTCTTTGTTGTCCTGCTGTTGTGAGTCCTATCACTCATTTACTTGACACCACAGTCTACATACACAATCCAATTACAACTGGGAAGAATTACAGGTCTCCTCCAAATTACACTTGCCTGTGCAGGGCATAGAGAAACTTAGTTGGGTGCCAGGATTGGCAAACCCCTAGCTCCTATTTCCTTCTTTGTTTGTGCTGCTGTTGTGAGTCCATCTCACTCATTTACTTGTTGCCACCACAGTCTACATACACAATCCAATTACAACTGGGAAGAAGTTACAGTTCTCCTCCTAATTACACTTGCCCTGTGCAGGGCATAGAGAAACTTAGTTGGGTGCCAGGATTGGCAAACCCCTAGCTCCTATTTCCTTCTTTGTTGTCCTGCTGTTGTGAGTCACTCATTTACTTGCACAGTTTCCTTGGTGCTTTTCCTTACTATCACATTATACATTCCCTGGCCTGAGCCACAAGAAGTGAGAAAAATGAGGAGGGGTCGCACAGCTAGAGGGCAGGGGAGGGGGACCCTACTAAGATAAATAGGGGCACGTTTCTGAGGGAAGGGACAGGAAATAGTGCAGAAAGTATATGGTGCAACTCCCTCCTCGAGTAGCAGTGCCAGTGGCACAAGCAGCAATGTGCCATCGTCTGTCACCGAGGGAAGCATGGATGAGGCGTACCAAATCCCATCTTCGTTACCTGAGAGCCCACCCTTGAACAGCAAGAAGACAAGGGCTCTGATTCTGAAATGGCATCAGAATCAGAATCGGGCTCCTTGTATCTAAACCTGCCAGATTCTGAGGACCTGTTGGCAGAGTCAGACTTAAGGCAGGCTCCAGGCAGTGACTGAAGTAGCAGCCCTCTTTCCACCCATAGTACCACCAGTGAGAGCAGTAGTACTAGTCTACTTTTCCCGGCAGGGCAGAGGCCACACCAGCACCACAGCAGCGGCAGCGGCAGGCAATAACAGAGGGGGCGTTACTTTCTGTAAGCCACGAGGGTGTCTCTGGGAGCATTTTGAGAACAGTCCCCAAGACGCAAGGATGGCGGTGTGCAAGATATGCGGGGTGGTCTTGCGCAGGGGGAATGACCCGAAACACCTCTCCTCAAGTGGGTTGCGCAGCCATCTGATGAGGAAGCACCCTGGGACTCTGCCTGGAACCCTGTCAGGCCCTTGCTCTTCAGGGAGGAAGAGAGGGGAAGAAGGGTTAGAGATAGAGAAAGAAAAACACAGCTCCGCTAGTGAGAGTGGGAAGAGGCAGGCCACTCTGCAAGAAGTGGGGCTGTTGGGTGGGACTTTTGTCAGCCCTCGAAATAGGGCCAAAGCACAGGGGACCACCATCAAGTGGTGGGTGAAATGGTGGCCATGAACGGGGTTGCCCCCCTCCTTTGTGGAGTCATCAGGCTTCAGGACCTGATGAAGCACGTGGCACCATGGTACGAGACTCCATCCCCGGGGTACCTTCAGCAGGCAGGTGCTTCCCTCCCTTTTTGATCTGTCAGGGACAGGATCCGGGCCCTGCTGCAGGCGGCCAGAGGGGAGGAAGATCCACTTCACTTCCGACCTCTGGACCCGGGGGGCACCACGGATACCTCTCACTGACGGCTCATTGGTGGCAACCCAAGGAGGTCCCGGAGCCCCGGTCAGCCATGAGCAGCTGCAGGGGGAGGCACAAGGCAGCACCCCAAGGGTATAGGGTGGGGCTTCTCCCGGCACAAAAACAGGAGGACAACGCCACAGGGATCAACATTGCTGACGTTTTTTCAAGACAGCAATGCGAGAGTGGGGATTGGGGACAGAGGGACAGGCAATCGTGGGGTCATGGTTACAGACGCGGGCCGTAACATTACCAACGCGGTTCTTGGGGCAGGGTTCCAGGGCATCGTGTGCGCAGCACACAAACTGCATCTAGTGGTGGGTGATGCCATTGGCCTGGGTGCACCAAAGGACCCCTGGAGTGAGGGGACCAGGGAGACCAGGGCCTTGCTGGACAAGTGCCGGAAGATCGTGGGGACTTCGCTCGCAGTGTCAAGGCAGCCAGGATGATGCGTGAGAGGCAGGCAGAGACGGGCCGACCGGAGCACTCCTGATCCGGACGTGACCACCCGGGGAACTCCACCCACGAAATGGTCAAGCGTCTGGTGGAGCAGAAGGAAGTGGTGGAATACATCATGTCAACCACCCCAGTCCTGCATGAGGGACGGAATTGGACCTTGGTGCTACCGAGTGGCTTGCCCTCTCCCAGATGGCGGGTATCCTGCAGCCTTTTGAGGAGACCACCCCCCGCCCTCAGCAGCTACAAACGCCAGCCTGGGCCATGTTCTCCCCTGGTCAATGCCCTTCGCCAACGCCTAAGACCAGTATCCGGGAAAAAAGGCAATCTTCTCCCTAAGAGCAGGGCATTGGAGACAGGCTGTTGACCGGCGGGGATACCCGCCTTGGGCCACTCAGAAGGGAAAAGGTTACCAGATGGCCTGCCTGTGCGACCCTCGCGTCAAGGGTTCCCTGGGGGGCCAGCACTGCCGAATAAAAATCCTGGAAGACGGAGCTATGCCGTCAAGTCAGGGCTGTCTCCAATGAGGGCCAGGCGTTTCTGGGGGCGCACGGAAGCCAGAGCGATGCTGAGGAGGAGTCCTCGCAAGGATCCACATCCCCCTTAACTCCAGGAGCGTTCACCCAGAAAACCAGGTTTCCGTTCCAGCAGCCAACTACCTGGCTCTGCCCTAGCCATGGCAGTTTCCTCCTCAGGGAGGCAAGGGGGGAAGAAGTAGCAGACCCCGCTCAGACCATGGTGAAGGAGTACATGGCCGACCCCTCCAACCCAGCTCGGACCCACTGCCTACTGGGCCAAAAAAAGGCAGACCTCTGGCCCGCTCTTTCAACTCTGGGTTGGACCTCTTGTCTATCCCACCCCCCAGTGTCCAGAGTGAGCGTGTCTTCTCCCACATGGGAGATGTCCTGAGGCCGCGCCGCTGTTGCCGGGACCCGGAGACGGTGGAAAGGTTGACTTTCATCCGCTTCAACCTTTCCACCTTGGGATTACCCCAACACTCCAAGAACTAAGTTGCTGCCTGTAACCTAACCTCCTGCCTGCAATCCTCCTTGCCCGCCTGCAAGCCTGCCTGCCTCCCTTGGCCCTCCCGAGCCTGCCTGCCTGCCTGCCGCCTGCCTGCCTGGCCCTGTGACTACCTCCCGACTCCAGTGCCTAAGGGCCTGCAGAACTGCCTGCCTGCCACCTGTATTCTCTCACACACACAATTGAAGGGTAAAATTAGTGGCCCAATTTTTCTTGCCCTGGCCTGCCTCCAAACCGGGCGGCCACTCAAAGTGTCATTGGAAAAGGGTCAGTATTGGCCCAATTTTTCCCCCGTTGGCCATGGCTGGTCTGAGAGAGACCCTAATACCTGCTTTCCTTGGTGCTTCCACCGTTCCCTGGGGTTTGGGCCAACTGCTAAAAAAAATGGTGAGGAAGCACTTTACAACAACCTACCCCAAAAACTGAGTATCAGGGGCAAACTCCCCCCACAGCCTTAAAAAAATACCCCCCGTTTCCCCGCTTTCCCTCTGCTCCTTGGTTCCCCAAAACCCGGGGTCGTGGGTGGCGATGAAACTCTGCCGCCAAGGGGGGAAAAATCCCCGACTGTCATTTGGTTGTGCCTTCCCAAACCCACCCTTTGGGGGGTGGGTTTCCTCTAAACTTTCACCTATACACCCATACCCGAACCAGACTAGATTCTTCCCGCCGCCCGGGGCCCCGCCACCTCCCGCCTGTCAACCCACCCTCCCGGCTTTTACAGCCTTAAATTTCTTTCATTAACCCCTCCTCTGCCCCTTTTGGCCCCTCCCAAATTTTTTTTCTGGGCGGTCGTGAACCCTTAGAAGGGTGTGGAAAGGGAAAAACAGGAGCCCGCTTTTTTGGAAAAGGCGGGCCCCTCGGAATGTTGCCCCTTGTGGGGGTTTTGCCGCCCCCTACCCAAAAATTTTCCCCGACCCAATGCACTGTGAAGGGGGGACAAGGGGAACCCCCAGGTTTTTTCTTGGTGGTACTCTACCCTGCCACACTGACGGTAGTCGAATTTACACAACCAACTTGCTCCTCCCCACTCTTTCCCCTTGGCTGCCGCTTGGTCACAAAAAAGGGAAAACCCCTTTTTTGTGCTTTTCTCCTTCCGAAAGTCCCCCGGGGATCTTTGGGCTGTGCTTGTGACCATTGGGCAAAACATCGGGGCTTAAAATTTTATAATCATTTCTGCCCAACCCCGGGAAAAAGGCTGCCGGCAAGAAAAAAATTACTGGTTAAATTAGGTTGTATTGATGAGATGAAATTTTTGGGAACACTCTTCAGGAAAATGGTGGGGTTGGGGTTGGGGGTTGGGGGAAGGGGATTTTAGGCCCCCCGCTCCTGTCCCCTGGCTCACCACACTGGTCCCCCTAAAAAAGGGTGGAGTGGAAGACTTTCGCGTACCCAAATTCGCACAATAACGTTTGTTTCTTAAAATAGAAAGTTTTAGGAGGGAAATTCCAGGTTGGCTCTTGGAGTTTTGGAACGCTTTTCACAACGAAAGGGGGGGGAGAGGAAGCCGGGGAGTTGGAGCAGTCTACCGCACACAGCTGGGAAAGAAAGTCAAAATTCTTTTTTCCCTTTTTGGGAAAAAGCCTTTGGTCAAAGACCAATCCTGACCTGTGTCTTCCCCCTGCCGCCTTCGGGCCCCCCCCCATTTCCCCGGTTAGAGGGGCCTTCCACCCCCTTCTCCTTCACCCAAAAATCAGGGGCCCCGTTTGCTTCAAGTTCACCCGTCCCCCACTCCCCTCAATTCCCCCGCAGAAACCCACGGCTGCCCCCCCCTTTGGGGAAAACCCCCTTAAACCAACTTAACAGTGCACATCTCAATATTTTTTTTTCACACACGTGCCCACAGAGAAGGGCTTTGTGCATCTTGCTAGAAAACAGCCTTTTTTATGCGAAAGCCCCCTTGGGACCGCCGGGCAGGACGGGACCTGCAGGAAGGAGTGCCCATGTGGGAGTTTTGTCACCCTCCGGACCCCAAATTGTCTTAGGGGGCTCCCATTCCAAACACTGTTCCACAAAAAAGGACAACTTTCCCCGTGCGGGGAAAAACCCTTACAAATGGGACTTTATCAGAAATTTTCAAGGCTGGGCTCTTGTGGGGTGTATTCAACAAAGGGGAGCCACGGGGATGCAATCACTGACTGGCCTCAGGAAGGGAGGGAACAAGGAACCCCCAACCCAAGCTTGGTCTTGGTGGGACCTTCTGACTCAACAACAGTGAGCCGGGTTCCGGGCCACTTTTTTCCTGGACTGCAAAGCTAGTCCACGGAAGGGAAATGTGTGCTGGCCTCAGGATTTGGGAAAGCAGCACACACTTTTTTGAAGACCCCTGGCTTGCAGTCCTTTTGTCAAGGGTCTGGCCTCAAGTCAGACACCATGGGACTCTGCTTTTCCACGGCTCCCCAAGTGGCTCCGAAGAAGGGATTTTCCTGGCGCCCCTCCTCGGGCCCATTCTCCCCCTTTGGGCACAGGCTTTTCCTGGCAATTTTTTCCCCCCTAGGGAGGCCCGGGGCCTCAATCGGGCTATTGGCCTCCCCACCCCCTTTTCCTCTTGGATGCAAAAGACTGGGCTCACTAAAAGGGGAAAAAAGTTGTGTGCAGCACTCACCCAGTTTTTCTCTGACAGTTTTCCCGGCTTGGCTTTTGGGGGTTTGTGGGGGCGGGGATTCACAAGAAGGCCATGGCGGGATTCTGGCCCCATTAATTACCCCATTTGTGGCCTCCCCACCTTTCCTCGGGCAAAACGTGGTCACAAGAAGGGAAAGGGTTGGGGCCAGCACCCATTTTTTTCTCTGACTTTCCCAGGCTTGGGTTGGGTTTAGGGCGGGGTTTCACAACGAAGGCCTGGTCGTGGTTTGGGGGCCCACATTCTTTTCCCATTGGGCCTCCGCCACTCTTTCCTCGGGTAAAGACACTGGGCTCACAAGGAAGGAAGGGGAAGGGGGTGTCAGCCACCCCTTGTTTATTCAGTTGGGGGGTTGGCTTTGGGGGGGGGGAACCCAAAAGTGATTAAACAAAGAAGGGCATGGAGTAGATCCCGGGGGGGGGCATTAGCAAGTCTACCAGCACACAGCTGGGGCTTGGGGGGAAAAATCAACCGAATGGGCTTTCTGTCCTTTTTTTCAGGGATGTGGGGCCAGACCAAATCAAGGGATTGGCCCCTCCGCCCCGCCTCTTTTTCCCCGGGCTGCAAACGCCGTGTTTCACACGGAAGGGGGGCCCTTTTACACCCCCAAGGGCTTTTCAAAAAAAGGCTGTGGGGGACGGGGGTGCTCGAGGGAGTGTGGTGCCAACCCCAAACCAAGGGGGATTGGGCCCCCTCCCCAGTCTTTCCCCTGGCCAAGACCGTTTCACAGAAGGGGGGTTTCGATTTAACAGCTTCGACTACTACACACCACCAAAAATTTTTTAGAAAGGCCATTGGGGCATCCGGGATTGGGGCCAGACCCGACTCAAGGGATTGGCCCCCCCCCTCATCCCTGGTGCAAACACTGGACCCAAAAGGGCCGGGATTTAAATTTCCCTTTATCCTTCAGCTCCACCTTTTTTACTGGGGCTGGCAAGGAGCCGCCCACTTGGGTCGGCGTGGTGCTCTCAACTTGCTTTGTGGGCCGACCGGAGGGCCGCCCATTGGCCCTTTTGGGCGCGTCGACCCAAAATAGTCCCCCTCCTTTAAGCCCCTTTTGGGGGGGGCTGTGGGCTGTAAAAAATTAAGCCAAACAACCCCCGAGCCCTAACCCTTCCCTCCCCACCAAAAAATTCCCGGGTGTACAGCTACTACTACGGGTTAACCCCCAGGGTCTAATCTAATGTTTTTTTTTTTACCGACCAAAAGAGGGGTTCATTGGTTTTTCTTATCTTGCCTTTAAGTGTGTTGGGCTTTTTATGTGAATTGCGTGAAGGAGGGCCCTTGGGGGTGGGGGGGGGCAATTTGAAGGGTAGAGGGTAACCCCCATTAGATTTGGGGGGAACAATTCTTTTTTCCTGCTCCCCTAGAGAGGGGAGGGAGATGGGGTAGATTCAAAACCAAAAAACAAAAATACAACAAACGGCACGTCACCAACCAAAGTAGGGGGGTGGCGGTTTAGCATCCAAAATTTACACAGCGCACGCAACCAAAGAAAAAAAAAAAAATCAAATTTGTTTCTGCCCCCCTTTTTTGCTTGGACACTAGCCTTTTGGCAGCAGCAAGTCCACACCCGGAGGTTTTTAAATGTATTTCGCCTGCTCTTTCTTTTTGGGGGACCCGCGCCCACCCGCCCCCCCGCCCCCCCCCCCGCCCGCCCACGCGCCCACCGCCCAAACCCCCCACGCGCCCACCGCCCCCCCACGGCCCGACCCGCCCCCCACGCGCCCGCCGCGCGCTAGCCACTCCCCTTCCCGCCCCCTGCCGCCGCCCACCAGTACCCCCGCCACGCCGTGGGCGCTGCCCCGAAGCCGCAAGTCTGGGTCGGACGTCAAAATGCGCGAAATCGCGACAGAAACGGAAACGAAAAAAAAAAAAAAAACAAACCCACAAATTTTTGCGAATTTTCGCGAAAAAGGGAGACGCCCCGAAACGGAACCGGCCCACTAAACAACTCAAAAAAAAAATTTCCAAGTCTGCCCATCCTATTTGCTAAAATGTCTTGTGTTCCTATAATAACTGAAATCTTTTTTCTTTGAAAATATACTGTCCCCTTTTGGGGGAGGCTACATATTTTCAGTTTTCGTTCCTAAATCCAGTGCCCCCTGGGAGGCTCCCTTTTTAAAAACTGTAAGGTTCACAATGGTTTTAAAATCTGTTAAGAAGACAGCCTGAAAAAAATAAATGGCCCTCTGGTAGGAATACAGACCCCTACTCCCCTGATAGTGTATCATCCATGAGATAATGAAATTCTTGGGTATATCCTGTTCTTTCAAAATGGATTTTGCAGGGTGAAAATCCAGTTTTTTTTTCTTTTTTCCCTGCTTTACAACATCCTGTGAATGCGATTGTTTTCATTTTACTAAAACCCCGCTGTTTTGTTTATATATAGGTATTGTGCTTGCTATCATTCAGCCTCTTCCATGTTTTGGTTTTTTTTTTTAATTTTTTTGGGAAAATTTTTCTACATGAAATTTTTTGTATACTATTTTGCTGTATAAATGATTTTTTTTTAAGATCACATCATAAGAATATTTGCTACTTAAGGCATGACCACACAAAGTTTGGTCCGATAGATAGAAACTTCTCTAAATCATTATGCTGTGATTTACCCAGGGAGGCTTGTTTCCAGTGCCACATTCAAAACCCCCTCCCCTTCTCGCCATTACTGTGTCACCACCCTCTTCCCCATCCCTTTTGTCAGCATTCCTTGCCCCAACTGGCCAATGGCCACAGACTTGCCAACACGGCCCTTTTTGGGCTGGAATATGGAGATGACACTGCTCCCAGAGTCAGATACGACTAGCATGCATTGCAGGGGGGTCTTAAACCCTGACCTTTTTTTTTTCACGTTAGCAAGTAAAAGAATGCGAAGAAAGACATGGGAGCCATTTGAATGAGTGCTATCTCATTTAGCACTAAACAAAACATTCATAGGGCTGTATTGTTAGAAAAAGAGGCTGAGGGTGGCAGGTGGCATCCTGCTGTACAACTTTGCACCCTCCAATGCTGTTGATATCATCAGCTCAGCTTTTGGTGGTGGGGGGGGGCAATTAACATTCTAATTCTACCTGTCTCCAGGGTCTGATTCTCCCTAGTGGTCTCTTTTGTCCTGGGGAAGCCTTTAGGAGCAACTAGATGTGGAGGGGGCTTTTTAACGTCCTAAAATTATTGCCACTAGTGGGGGTCTGGAGGTTTTTCAGACACTAAAAAGTAGATCCCTCTTCCGGAGGCTTTCAAAGGCTTTCCTTTGATGGAAAGGCTCCCTGTGTGTGTGTTTTGTGTGTGTGTGTGTGTGTGTGTGTGTGTGTGTGTGTGTGTGTGTGTGTGTGTGTGGTGTGTGTGTTGTGTGTGTTGTGCCATTACAGTCATGACTGACTCTTTGTGACCCCATGTCCATGGGGTTTTCTTTCTACTCTTTCCAAGATGGCGGAGGGTTAACATCTTAGTGTCTTGCTGCTCCTCCCGTTTCTATTTTTATTTTTGTTTTTTGCTTTACACTTTTACTTTCTAGCTCTTTTATTTTAACATCTTTCTTTTCTTTTCTGTTTTCTTTTTACTAATCTGGACTTTGGTGTTTTTCCCCACACTTATCATGTGGAGGAGGATTTTGTAATTGCTGCTCCTCCGGTGAGAACAACAGCGACATGGAGACGGTCAGTGTTTATAGTTCGGACAGATAATTTCTTTTGCCCCGGACTTAGCTTGCATAACCCAAGGACATGTTATCTCCTTTGAATTCTATCATTGCCTATACATTTCTCGGATACCATCGTGAGTCGCTGCCTTGAAACAACTATCTGTCTGGGAGCTGTGATTTATACTTTCAGCACTTACCATGACGCTTGAACCAGGTCATGCTCATCGAAAGCACAGGGTGGAAGAATCCCCCTTGGCGCGGGAGCTTTGGATTGAGATTCTCCCCTGTTTTGGAAACCTTCCATGTCCTACCATTCTGAGAACAGTTCGGAGAGCTACCATCTGCCTCCTGATAAACTGTTTTCATTCTCTTTGCTGGGCGAGACAGAGACAGTGAAGCTGTACTGTGCAAGTGGACAACTTTTGCTGATAAACCTTCCCCAGCGC
>JAWVWN010002946.1:0-16347 GCA_037367305.1 Phrynocephalus vlangalii
GACTATAAGAAGGAGGACTTGCACTAGCTGTATTCAGACCGATGAAGCTGTTTGGATGAGCAGCGAAACGTTTCTATTTCTCAAAAAAAAAAAAAAAAAGTCCAGTAGCCATGACTCAACTTCCAGATACATTGGAAATCCATGAAGTTAGAAAATAACCAGGAAACATATTATCAATATAGAGATGGTACTCAGATCTCTCTGACATTTTCATCAGAGTCAGATGCCGGTATTGGCACCATTCATGAGTGCCAGAAATCATTAATGATGTAGATGAGGGTCATTGATTAAACCTTGACCCAGACAAGATATAGCTTAAATTTTATGTTTGTGTGCCATGCTCTCAGCAGAGGAGGCTTCTAGCAAGAATAAGCCTGAGAAACTGGACACTCCAAAACTTGATGAGATGGAGGACCGGTTTGACCATGGAAATCCTACACCTTTGGAGAACCAGGAGCCCAGCTCCACAGATCCTAGGCCACTGCAAATCCAAGAGCCTGAGCCCATGGATGAAGGGGCTTGGGAGCTGAAACCAAGAAGGACATAGGATAACCTATAACCTTCTAGCTCTAGGGAGCAAAAAAGGCTGAAGGTGAGCCCAATTTAAAGATCTAGGACAGAGTGTTCAGTTGCAGGGGAGAACTCCATCTGAGTGGGCTCTTTCTTCCAGGGAGACTAAGAAGCCAGACCCTTTGGTTGGGTTATTTCCTTGCCACCTGAACTCCTGCAGTTCTTTGGAGAGGAACAGCTCCGGCAAGTTGACTAGAAGACACTTCAGTGGGCCTAGCAAGCTGCTGAATGCAACACATCTAACAGCCTCTGCCTTATCCCTGCAATCATCCTTGCTTTAGGTTGCCTGTATCTTTGACCATTTGGACTTCTTCTTGGGCTGCCCTGCATGAGTGTATGATTTGGTAATTAATCTGTACAGTTTCTGCTTAACATAAGAACATAAGAAGAGCCATGGGCCTATCTAGTCCAGCTTCCTGTATTGAATAGTCGTAATGGAGAATAAAATTATAATAAATAATAATTGGAGCAGTTCCGAGACTCTTCAGAACCGCCTGGACCTGCCCCACACCATCACAAGCACGAAAAATACATTTGCCATCATCCTCAAACCCCAGGGATGCCTTTTTCTCTTGCTATTTGCCCCTCATCTATGTCTGCACCATGGCCACAGCCTCTGATCCTAGCTAGCCTTTGTCCTCCCCCTCCCCCTTCTCTTTCTCTCTCTTTCCCCTCCCTCCTCCTTGTCCTTCTTTCGCTCTCCCTTTCCAGATTCTCTTTTCTGCCTTCCTCCCCATGCCCCACTAATCCTGGGAGTGTTTCAAATGAGTTTCTACTCTGTCTGTCCTATATCTCTGGACCTCCACCATCTTGGGCAACGAGCACATGGCAGGGCAAAACAAAGGCTGCGTCTTCCAGAAGCCACAGGTCAGGAGAGCTGAATCTCCAGAGAGATGCCATTTCTCCAGGACATCGCCAGCACTTAGGCAACAAGGATTGATCCCAGCCTGAGGCAGTCTATTGTCTTGTTTCCACATCCACCAGGAACTATTGTCTAGCAGCTTCCAGGCTTATTCTATTGATACCTTGGTTTCCCATTGAGTTGCTTACAGTATGCTGCTTGTTGACTCACTGCTCCCCCCTCTCGTTCTCTTGCCTTCCCCTCCCCGCCACCTTGAGCTAGAAGGTCACCACCCCCGTTCCCCTCTTAATCTCTCACCCCACCATGTTTTCCTGGGTACTCCCCCCCCCCCGCTCTGTACGCTTGGGACCACCATCTCGGGCAAAAACCAGGGGGAGAGAAGGAGGAAAATGGTGACTCTTTGGCATGGCTGTGTCTTCCAGAAGTGACTTCACCAATCAAGGAGATTCCAGGGCGAGGCAAGAATCTCCTCATGGACAATAGGATTAATCTCAGCCAGGAGACTGCCAGGAGACCTCCCATTGTCTCTTTTCCACATATCCTGGAGAAACTTGTCTGACGACTTGGGACCCTTCTGTTGACTTTCCAGCCCTCCTATTGAATTGAAGATTAGCCAAACCCCTGGACAATGTGATTTGCTTCTGCCCCATTGTTTCCAACCATCATGGCTCATAGACACCTCAATGGCAAACATTAACCCAGCCACACCTGGATTATGGGGCAGAGACTGGGTAATGTTGCCAGCCACTGGACCACCCCCGAACCACCCCAGGACCGCCCTGGGAGACGCCCTGGACTGTCACAATTGGTGGCCTCCCTGAAGATCGCCACCTACCTATCCCAGGGATCTGTGTGCACTCTGTGGGAGGGGAGGGGAAAGATATAAAAGTTTGCAACCATTTTGTTTCTGGGCCGAACATTCCCACTCTGTCCTGGAGGGGTGTTCGCCTACTGTCTCTTTTATTGAGTTCAATAAAAGCAGTATTTTTCCTTGATCTCTCTCCTGCTGGACTCTTTATTGGGAATAATTCTGAGGCCCAGCAGCATACAGCAGGAATAGCCTGCTGCAGACTCAACAGTATCTCACAGTGGCACCACCAAATGCCTCTGGGAGTGCAGGAGACTAGATATCTGTCTCCTGATACCACTCCCCTGCATCTGGCCCTTGAAGTAACCTGGTTTTAAGCCTGGAGATTACACATCCCCATTGTGGCTTGTAGCCTGTGATTGACTTTTCTTCCAGGAATCTGTCCAATCCCCTTTTGAAGGCATCCAGGCCAGATGCCATCACCACGTCCTATGGCAGGGAGTTCCACAGACTGACAATATGCTGGGTAAAGAAGTATTTTCTTTTGTCTGTTCCCATTCTCAGGGAACTAGGTGTTCTCTCTGTGCTGTGGGTTCCCTGAGCTCCTTACCCTCTGAAGATGCCAGCCACAGAGTCTGGCGAAACATCAGGAAGAAAACTTCCAGAACACGGCCAAACAGCCTGAAAAACTCACAACAACTATTTTCAATGTTAGTTTCCATCACTCATAACTTTCACATGGAATTTTACTCTCTTTTTAAATGCTTGTGTTCTCTTATAGCTTTAATGCAATGTTGTCTTTTAATGATGTAAGATGTTCCTCAATTCCGTGTTCTCAATACTTGAACATGTTTGAATTGTACTGGACTGTATATTATCCCTCATTACTGTAAGCCACCTTGGGTCCTTTTCCAAGGAGACAGGCGGGGTAAAAATACTCTAAAATAAATAAATATTGCTGCCTGAAAGAATCCTATTGATTATATTCACCAGCATAATTCTATTGCTGTAAATTCGAGTTGTGAACTCCTGCAAGCTAAGAAGCTGGGGCCCACACTATTAAATGGCTGGTGCACGACTTAGCGCATAACACCAAATGCCTATGTTGACTTCTCATCTCGGACCAATTTGCAGTTAAAATTTGTGCAGGTAGGTATATGCCAGCATAATTTCTAAGTACAATTTGCCTATTGTTTTTATTTTTGTCCCACTTGCAAGACAGCCTAACAGCTTGGAAATAAGGCAAGGAATACAATGAATAAAATATACAATGAATCTATGAATGGACACCACCTGGGAATCACACCAACTCATTTCCCAATAACAACAGAGAAAACCGTGGTCAAGCCTTTTGTCTATAGTTTTAAAAAATATTTACTCATATCATCATCAGGAGTCAAGCAAAATTGCTTCTGGGGTCAAATTCATCTTGTGGTTCACACCTTGGCCACTACTGTTACATTAATGAATTATGGTTCCATTTAGTATTTTCTCCCTAATTCTTTTCTTAGTTTTCCTTAGAATTGTACAAAAGCTTTATTGCACGTCAGAACAGTATTAATTCTACCTTTTTTGTTGTTTAGTCCAGTGTTTTTCAACCTTTTTTGGGCAAAGGCACACTTGTTTCATGAAAAAAATCACGAGGCACACCACCATTAGAAAATGTTAAACAATTTAACTCTGTGCCTATCAGACACACACAAACACACTTCTCACCCCCCCAAAAAAACAACAAATCCATCCTCCAGCCCAGGCCCTCCCAAGGCATCCCTATCAAAATGTCCGCCTGCCCTCACCTTCCCCCTCCCTCCTCCTGGCACTTTTTTTCAGAGGAACTTGCAAACCCAGGAAGGTGGGGCTGGGGGAGGCTCTTCATATATGACCCGCAACCCCCATCTTTTACCCCTTCCAGTATAAGCCTCCCTTCTGTTCCCTGCCCCCCCCGCCTCCTTCCAGCCAGGCAGCCAGAGGGCCCGGAAGGGACCCCCCATCCCCGTCTCCTCCCTAGGTCCTAGGAATCCCCTCCTCAGCCTCCCACGTCCTCCCCTTTATTTACCCCCCCACAAAAATGACCATTGTCAACGGCCAGCCGCTCCCCACCCTTAAAAGAGGGGTGCGCACGCGCACTCCTACCTGGCTCGGCAGGGGCGCGCGCCCACCCTCGGGAGGCAAACAGCGAGTGCGTGAGGTGGGGGAGGGAGGGAGGGAGGGTTCGGTGAGCGAGGAGGGGGAACCAACCCGAAGAACCTTTAAGAGCGGCTTCTGGAGCGCCCTTTGCCGCAATGCGCCTGCACGGGTCTCCCGGCTCTCTCTCACTCTCTCGCTCTCCAGTCTCCTCCTCCTCCTCCTCCTCCTCCTCCTCCCTTATTTCTTCTCCTTCCCCGCCCACGGCCAGCCTTTCCTCGCCAGCGCACAAAGCACGTCGGGAAAGGTAGTCTGCTCTCCTCCCCAGGACCGCGTCTCAGACCTGTGGAAGGAACTACATCTCCCAAGAAAGCCTTGCGGCAGCTGGCTTCTTTCTGAACGCCCCACCTTCCTCCGACTTGCCGGCGCCGCACCGCTGCCTTGGTCACGAGCGGGATGCGGGGGGGGGGGCATTGCTGGTGTAGGGAGAATTTTCCCCACGGCACACCAGGAAACATCTCGCGGCACACTACTGTGCCACGGAACAGTGGTTGAAAAACACTGGTTTAGTCACAATGATCCAGGTTGTGGTTTCTTTTTCTCAACTTTCCCTCTACTATGGTATTTAGAAATTTCACTCTTCACTGTTGAGTAATGGGATAGCTAGGGAGTGTCAGGTTTAGTTCACTTTTACACAACAGTTGATGGATTTCAGGAAGATTGATAATTGCTATAAAGACATTCCGATATGGTAGATACTAGGCCTTTACGAGTATGAAGTGCTATGAAAAGCCTTCAGCATCTGTTGGCAGTCTGTTGAGAATAATTTCATTGACAGTTGTCAGCCATGATGGCTCATTTTCTTTCTAAAAGTACCACTTGGATGGAAGTCTGTTGGTCATCACCTTCTCTCGGATTGCTTGGCATAGTCATATTTAATTTGCTTGGTGGTGCTACTGCCAAGAGCCACTTTGAATTATCATCACATTCTAGGTTCCCTTTTTTTCTTTTGCATTGACCATGTTTCAATAGCCTCCAATATGATTTTTGCACTAGCTCCTTTTGAATGTTATACCTCTTGTCATCAGAACTTCCAAGGCCAATTGATTCTCCATCTTCTATGACAGCAATTAATCTGGTATTTGTTGTTTTAAGAGTTTCCCAATTGTAGCTTTGGTATAATTCTATGTAGAAATATAGTACAGTGGACCCTTGTATAACAAATTGTTTGTATAACATAAAAGCTGTACAACATAAAAAATTCCAGAGATAGGGGAAATTTGCCTAACAGAACCGTCTATGGGGTGAATCCATACAACATAAAAATGGTTGCAATTAGGGATTACTCTGTTTTCAATGCATTCCTATGGAATTTGTATAAAGGAAAAATTGCTTAACACAATTTCATTTGGAATGAATTAATTCCTTTATACAAGGTACCAATGTACTGTGTTTGGTTTTGCAAACAAGTTCCCATCTGCTGAGCCTTTTACAAGGTGTGCACGAGGGGCAGTTGCTATTTCAATGGGGTCGAATCTGGGTGGGGAATCTTTGACTAGACAGATGTTTTGGATCTCATTTTAGAAAAAGCCCCAGCTGCATGACCAATGGTAATAAATTTAAAAAGTGTCATCTCAAACATCTACACAGCCAAAGAATTCCCAACTGTTTTAAAACAGAGAGTGGAATAAAATACTGAAAAATGAGATCACTATGGAAGGACAATATTGTACCTGCCTACCACATGGATATGGACAATGATGAGCCTGCTTTTCTGCATGTGTATGTGTGTGTGTGTGTGTGTGTGTGTGTGTGTGTGTGTGTGTGTGTGTGTGTGTGTGAGAGAGAGAGAGAGAGAGAGAGAGAGAGAGAGAGAGAGAGAGAGAGAGAGAGAGAGAGACTGAGGGAGAAATTGGATAATCCAGGTTTAGCACTAACAAAGATAAATATAGTAGCCGGGATCCAGTTAGTATCACACAGCATAAACTCGAAGTTGTACAAGTTTTCTGACTGGATCAGTGAGCCTGACAGTTTCAGTTCATCCAGCATTCTATGGGGATTTTTAAAATGTCAGGTGCTTTCCATTCAGCATACGATGCAGTTATATCATTTATCACAAAACTGAGTAAATTCAAAAATGAATTTACATGAATTTACTATCTTGTTGTTGTTGTTCAGTCATTCAGTCGTGTCCGACTCTTCATGACCCCATGGACCAGAGCTCGCCAGGCCTTCCTGTCTTCCACTGCCTCCTGGAGTTTGATCAAAACTATATTGGTTGCATCGATGACACCATCCAACCATCTCATTCTCTGCCGTCCTCTATTTCTTTTGCCTTCAATCTTTCCCAATATCAGGGACTTTTCCAAGGACTCCTCTCTCCTCATGAGGTGGTCAAAGTACTGGAGTTTCAGCTTCAAAATCTGTCCTTCCAGTGAACATTTGGGGTTGATTTCTTTCAGGATGGATAGGTTTGATCTCCTTGCAGTCCAGGGGACTCTCAAGACTCTCCTCCAGCACCACAGCTCAAAATCATTGATTCTGCAGCAATCAGCCTTCTTTATACTCCAGCTCTCACTTCCATACATCACTCCTGGAAAAACCATAGCTTTGACTCCTGATCTTAGTTGGCAAAGTGATGTCTCTGCTCTTTAGGATGCTGTCTAGGTTTGCCATTGCTTTCCTCCCAAAAAGCAGGCATCTTTTAATTTCATTGCTGCAGTCACCATCTGCAGTGATCAAGGAGCCCAAGGTCTTCTGTCATGAAGACAGATGCAGATAACTCATTTAGTTTCTCTGCAATTTCCAAGTCCTCCTTTATCAGGTAGCAAGGTGGGGGAGGACCCTGTGTCCAAGATGCTGGGAAGGTTCAGGCAGTTTTAGAGCTGCCTGGAAAAGTTACTTTTAAAGAGTACAGTTCCTCAAATTCCCTAGCCATTAGGTCATCTTGGATGGTTTTGTTTGTCATGATATTCTCTTACATATCACTTAGTGCATCATCCCTTAAAAACAAAGCCACTTAACATCTCCTGGTTTGTGTGAGGTCCAAAGAGCTGGTCTAAAGCTCATGATTTTAATGGTCTAAAATCAATGAGCAGTTCTCTCTCTTTAAAAGTCAGATTTGTCACTGTAGCTAGAAGCATCCGGCATGTTTTGTAAGCCTGTTTTCCAGCTACCAGAAATGGTGCAGACATTTTGGCATGGCTGGGTAGGCGACTTCCTAATCTGAAGAGCTTTGCATATGGAGAGATCTCCTGGAAACATTCTCCACTGCTCGTGCCTGCTAATGACGTGGTTTTAAGAAGTTTGAGGAACAGGTGGAGGAGCAGGTCTATGGAGTTTTATTCAAATGCTCGTCTCAGACAATTTTAAACTGATTTATTCTTCAGCCTAAAGTGCAATGTTTTCTCCTTTGAGGGTGCGTATGCTGCCAATCTGAACTGCCAGCTGCACCTCTACTAATGTGAATATCAACAAATTTTCAGTAATTCCCGGTCCCGGATGTCTTCTGGTAAACCGAACAAATACAACAGTGCCTCGAAAGGAACTCGGCCTCAATCTGCAGAAAATGCATGAAGGAAGAGATGGAAAAGGCAGTGAAGATCAGTTCCCCTGGTGCATGTCTCCAAGTGACAATCATATTCAGGTAGCAGAAAGGATATATTCATTCCTTCGCTTATGATATTTTTGCTTCACTTTTTCTTCAGGAGAACTCAAGGCAGCTTACAATATTAAAACAGAGGGTGTTAAAAGATTAAAAAAATCACCCAATTAAGAACATTTAAATGGGTATGATGTTAAAATTAGTTGATAAAAACAGTTCTAAAACACATTAAACGACTAAAACCGAAGGCCCGTTTAAAAAAAAAATCCTAGGCAGCCAGTTACTGAGGGAAAAACTTATTTATTTATTTATTTATTTATTTATTTATTTATTTATTTATTTATTTATTATAGAGTATTTTCACCTGGCCTTTCTCCTTAAAAAAGACTCAAGGCGGCTTACACTAATGAGGACAATATACAGCCCAGTAAAATTAAGACATGTTCAAGTATTGAGAGAACAGGGAATTGAGGGGCATCTTACAGCATTATAAGGTAAAGGTAAATATTCCCTCTGCACATGTGTGCTAGTTGTGTTCGACTCTAGGGATGGTGCTCATCTCTGCATGCAAGCTGAAGAGCCAGTGTTGTGCAAGTCCATGGCTTGTTTTACCTTCCCGCTTTTTACAGCGGTACCTATTTATCTACTTGGATTTACATGCTTTCGAACTGCTAGGTTGGCAGGAGTTGGGGTTATCAGCAGGAGCTCGCTCTGCTGCGCAGACAGGATTCGAACCGCCGAGCTGCCGACTTTGCAGCCAACAGTTTTTGGACCCTTAGTCCACTGAGCCACTACACCCCTAGTTACATCATTATATGGCATTACATTAAAGCTACAAGAGAACGTGAGCACTTAAAAACAGAGTAAAATTCCATGTAAAGTTAAAGCAGGGTAGAGGAAAAAGTCAAATGTTTACATTGCAAAGTGAAGTTCCGATCTAATCACAAGAAGTCATGCAGTCATCTGCATAAGTATAACACAGAGAGAGCAAATGTCTGTTGCTAAGTTTGGGCCTGATGCAGCTCAGAGCTGGGAACAGGGACTTTTATCTTACACTAATTAAAAGCTTCCTGTCCCTCTGTTTTAGGTTCCAAAGCTCCCTCAGATTCCCTTTTACCCCATTCTTATTTTTACTTTCAAAGGTCCCCACCCTGCATATGAGCCTTTCAAAGGCTACCCCAGGGCAAAAAAAAAGGAGCCCGAGGAAGCCTTTGAACCTAAAACAGAACGATAGGAAGCTTTCGATTATAGTAGGTTAAAATGTTTCTGGGGCCTTATTCAAGTTGCGCTGGGTTCAAAATTATACAGCAGGGCTTTGCCTACAGACTTCTAGTAGTAAAACAAAAGTATTTTTAAAAAAGAAAGGAAAAAAAGGTAAAACCCTGAATAATATGGTACACATATGAATGTTGCTCACTTGCACAACTGCTAAAGGTAGGTAGGTAGGTAGGTAGGTAGGTAGGTAGGTAGGTAGGTAGGTAGGTAGGTAGGTAGGTAGGTAGGTAGGTAGGAAGGAAGGAAGGAAGGAAGGAAGGAAGGAAGGAAGGAAGAGATAGATAGATAGATAGATAGATAGATAGATAGATAGATAGATAGATAGATAGATAGATAGATAGATAGATGCAGAGAATGACTGCTGTGGACTGGTGACCTCACTCAGAGGTGTTCCCATGTGAAGGAAAGGTATTGGACATAATTGGGTGATTGAAGTCTCCTACTCCTTTGGTATCCTCCTGAGATGGTGCATATACTTTTAATTCTCCTTCCCCCAATTTTGATTGCATTGCTTCTTTTTTAATGCTAACATTTTAAATCCCATAAATGCCAGATCTAACATGAGGGATACAAGACAGCGGTGTTCCTGCCCTTTCTGAGTGCACATGGGGTCTTCGCGGTGTCCCATGTTCACCTTGGAAACACATATACAGTGCTGGTTCAGTCCATATTTACACACTTGTACAAGCACAGTGCATGTCCCAACTATGTTCATTGTTTCCTTCCTATTCCTTGTAACCTACTTCTTTTGCATGGGTGGCTTGAATTTTATTTATTTATTTATTTGACTTTTATACCATCCATCTAGCCCTAGGGCTACTCTGAGCAGTTTACAACATACAATGGCAAAATAACAAAGTAACACATTTCAAAATATCCAAATACAAACAATATAATAGAAACAAAATATACATAAATCAACAACAATAAGCTAAAAGAAAGCTAAAATGGAAGTAAAATTAGCCAGGTGATTGCTTTAAAAAAAACAGGGAAAAAAGAAGATAAGTGGTAAAAAGAAGAATTGTATCAATAAAGTACTCTAATACATAGCAACTTAAGGAGAGGCAGAAATACAGACAACTCTTCAATATGATGTCACCATGCAAATTCAAATGCTGAACTTGACAACCTGCAAATTTCAAACATTAACCTCATATAAGAGGGTTATGTTTCTCCATGTGAAAAATAACTTTGTGCCATAGCTCTGCAAAGCATATACCCATGGTTTCTGAAGCAAAGCAAAGTGTTCTGCTTATATACCACCCCATACCACTTCAAGTAATCTCTGGGCAGTTTACAGTTTTTAATTACAGTATGCAGGCTACATATTGCCCCCCCCCCCAGCAAGCTGGGTACTCATTTTACTGACCTCAGAAGGATGGAAGGCTGAGTCAACCATGAACCGGCTACCTGGGATTGAACGCCCAGTCGTGAGCACAGTTTTACCTGCAGTGCAGGCATTTAACCACTGCGCCACAGGGCTACTAATACTGGTATTTCCACCCAGGACACTATCTTGTGTTAATAGGTTATATATTCCAACCCTTAGTATGCTATAGTTTCCTTTTATTTTTGACAAAAAAGCAGGAATATTAATAGATGGCAAACCAACTGATGGGGAAAAAATCCATGTTTGCCAGATACTCTGCTCACGGTACTGCATATAGAGTATGATTGCCATATCCGAAGGATTGCTTCCGATGGTTTCATGCCTGAAAATATTATATAAAACCGCCAGATTAGACATGGGCACGACCAGAAAAAATGACGTTTCGAGTTTTCGTTTGTCGGAATGGGTCCATTTCGGGTTGTTTCCGTTTGTCGCGAAATTTTTCAAAAAATTGTTGTTTCGTCATTTTGTTTGTCATTTCCACTGCGATTTAGCACGATTTGACTTCCCCCAGAGAGCATAGGGGCGTCCCGCAATCAGGGCCGGTGCTAGGTGTTTTTGCGCCCTAGGCGGCGGGTAGAGCGGGGTGGGGCGGGTGGCGGGGGGAGGTGCGGGCAGGTAGTGGTGGCGGGGGGCCATGGGCAGGTGGCAACAGCGGCAGGGGGGAGGCGCGGGAGGGTGAGTGGGCGGGCGGCGGCGCGGGCCACAAGTGGGTGGCGGCGCGGGCGGATGGGCGAGTGGGTAGTTAGGATATCACTTAGGATAGAGGTTCTGTTCTTGGCTTGCACCCCAAATGTGTGTGTGTGCAAGCAAATTGAAGTTGGGAAAATAGAAAATAAATGGTAGTATATAATATATATTTAAAATAAATCCACAACTCCCACTCCCAGTCGAACCTCCCCCTTTATCCAATATCAGAAAAAATCCTCACAAACTGCCAGAGAAGAAATAAAGAATAAACTGCTATTCCCTTCAGCAGACAAAGCTGCGGGGAATCAAAGAAATTATTTTCTAAATTCAATTCCCTCCCTGGCTGCCTAACTTAAATCCTAAAGCCTCCAGCCTCCCTCCTCAATCTCGATCGGATCACACCAGCACCAGCAGCCAGCCCTCCTCCCTCAACCACATCCATACACCCGACTGCGATTTCTGGAAGGTGCCTCAGCTTTTTATGCCCTCCGAGACATCCAGAAGTGTCAGTCAAAAACCTGGCGATGCCATTGGTGGAATGGTTCAAACAATTTGCATGGTCCCATCCCATGCCCAGCCCAAATGGGCAGGTTTAAATATATATAAAATAAAATAAAATAAAACCAATACGACATTTTATTGCTATAAAAAAACCCACAGCTGCTACTATTAAAATTCAGGCATTTAAAATAAATAAAATTCACATGTTTCTGTGGTGATTTGGTGTGTTTTTTGACCGCAATTTCAAAAGAAAAATTGCAGTCGCCAGTTTGGATCCCCCCCCCACCGCATGGCATGCAGCGAGACAGACGACAAGGATGACTCCCCCCCAGCCTGGTGCAAGCAGCCCAGGATAGGAGAGGGGGGGAAGGCTGGGGATCCCCCCCCCAGAAACCACCCCTCTGGTAGGTGTCCTCAGGCAGGCATATTTTCACCTGCTTTTTTGGCCGGGAGTCGGGTTTTATTTTTTACTTTTTCAAACTTTTTTTCTGTGCTGCTTGGCATCCTGCGATCGCCGCGATGCCATTAATGACAACGAAAAACCCGACCCAATTTTTCTTTTTTTGGGTCGGGTTCGAGCTTGAGCGGCGTAATTATCGTTACCGTTTCCGTTATGTAACGGAAACGATAACCGAAAACGGAAACAACAATTTCACCGCTCCGTGCCCATGTCTACTCCAGATATACACATTTCCAAGGTGCATTGCCAGAACTGGCCACTAGATGGAACCAAAGACTATGCTATACATAGAGTTTCTATATGCCCGCTTTTAGAACTGTGGGGGTTTAGAACGGATCCCCCACAAATACTGTGGTCCTTCCATACTGCCAGGGCTGGTTACAAGGTGAACTGAAGTCTAATGATATAAAAGTTTCATTAGCTACTGATCTGTTTCTGAGCCAAGTCCTGTTTTTGACTAACAAATGCTAAATTTTTGGATCAGGCTAAGGTGTTTTCAGGGGCTGCAGTCCTGTACTTTCCCTGGGAAATCAGGCTAGTCATCTTCCTGCTATCCTGCCACCAGCAGGCAGATACGTTTCTCTTTAGTTATGCTTTAATAAGTAAAATATTCCAAGGAAGTTTTTTTAAAATCGGATAGTTGGTTTAAAATTAAAAATAGAGAGAAAGAAAGTGTTTTAAATCGGCTTTAAAAGAAATTTTAAGAACTTTTAAATAATTAATATGTGCAGTTGTTTTTATGTGGTAATGACTTTTAATGGCATGCCACCCACCCACCCACCCACCCGTCACTTCCATGGAATAGGCCTTCCAATAGGCCCTAGCCAATGTTCAATCAGATTACCTGAAAACTTTCCACCACGATAATCTAATTGGATGCTGTCAAGATATGTAAAAGTTGATAAAATATATGTTATGTATATTTAACAGATAGGAAAAGAGAATTGTAAAATGGAGGCAGTTAAATCTCCACTCTCATGATGTTATCCACAAGTGCAAGGGATTAGTAATCACCTGCATGTTATGTGATTAAGCACAGATGGAATAGTTTATAACATCATGGTTACATCGGATTGCATCAGATTGTAATGAGTGATGAGTCATATCTGATGGGGTCTGTAACTGTATATAAGCACTAGCTTGTATCATGTCAGACTGGGTCTGTCTATGGTGAGAGACAGTACCCCACACTCTGTTGCTTGTATATATTGCTTGGTATTTTTGCTGTTTGTATATTTTGATGTATATATGGAATATAAGAGTTTTACTCTAATCCATGATTTGTCATTCTCTGTGTTATTTCTAAGCTCTGCTATATGATTATATCAATTTAACTACACTTTATTCCACGTTTTTCTGCTGTGTTAACCTGCTGCTTAAAAATAAGCTGCCTGATAGATGCCCTTCCAGGTAACCTGAAGTTTCTGAGATCCCTGCCTGCTTCTCAAATGAAAGGCCTCATTTGAGTCTTAGGAGGGTTGGGCTTAAGTTTACATCTATGTGCCAAACTCTTCTAATGCACCTGTCAGAAGATGTTCTATCACACGAAAACTGTGTAACTGAGCAGTAAATGTAAGATTGTCAGCATAAATAAAACTGCGGGTGCCTGAGGGGAGTGGATGAGCCGTAGTGTAGAGGTTGGTGTGCATGTCAAACAAAATCTGAGCCAGCACATTGCCTCTGGGTAGATAATTCACATTGGTGTTTCTCAAGTAGAAGGATCAGCCTGTTGGTGCCCAGGGGATGCCCAAATGCATTCAGGGAGACCCCTTTCATGTCCCAGGACAATTGGCTGCAATGCAGTGTGGAACTCTAATTATATATTAAAATATGACCTCTGGGTGGAGTTTTTTGCCCTAATTGTGGAGGGTTGTACACCCAGCTATGGTACAGAGCCATTCTCAAATTCAACACAGATAAAGATCCCAAAAGAAGAAAAATTTTTTAAACAAATCCACCATGACCATACAGCGCTTATGTAGAAAAAGAGTTCACTTGATATCAGTGGGACCCACTTTTGCATAATCTTGTTTAGGACTAGCATGTTAAAAGGAAGGACAGAGCAGACCAACTCTTTTGGTTAAGCAGTAAGAGTTCAAAAGTAGAATAGACTCTTTTAGTAGTAGGTAGAAAGAATTACCCACTGTTTACTTACCTGCATGTGAAAGATTTAAATACTGAAGGCAAGTGGGGATGTGATAGTGTTAGTGAAATCTGGTTACTGCTTCCTCCCATCCTGGGCCTGCTATCTAATACTTACCTTTATCTTTACCTTCAAGACTTTTGGCTGTTGAAAGCCAAGTAGAGCATCAAATATAGAGATCAGTAGGTTTCAGAGCCTGGAAATAGTGTATTAAATTAAATGGCGTATTAAGATTAATTTGTTTACCCCAATTCATTAAAAAAAATTTAATGTCAGTGTCAAAAGTTACTATTTTATTCATTAAATGACAACACATTAATGGTATGAGTAATGACTCAAGTTTCACTTCATTTTAATTCTTATTAGGGGTTAATTTGGATGAGATTGTGACTTAATAAATTAGGGCTATTTTCCCAGCAATTTTAATTGTTTCCCCCCTCTAACTTAAAAGCAATGCATTTCCATTACTAATGATTAGTGTAATAAATTAATTTTGTTTCACTTAGCTTTCACTAAAACGATTAATGCTGAAAGAAAAAAAGATGGAAGTTTCCTATTTAGTCAAAAGCAAAAGACAGTTTTTTTTGTTTTTTTGTTTTTGCTGTCAAGGACAGGCAGAATCCAAACCAGTGGGTACACCAGTGGTTACTACTTTCTACAAACATGGAAATGATGGGCAGCTTTCCAACAATGAGGAGTATAGGATGTCCCCTGTATGTAGCAAAAATACTTAGATTGGGCATAGCAACAGCTGTTGGAATACTGTCTAGAAGACTATTCAAAGAGACTGAGTGGTTGGCAAAATAATAGGAAGATACCTCAAAATTACAATACATGTAAAACTCACAGTAGTAGTCAATGGACAAAATAGATTAATGGATGTATAGATGCTGCTAGGGTCAAAATTTGTTCTAGGGAAGTGGACCAATCATTTGATCAATCATTTGGCTCAATCATAAACCCAAATTTCAGCTCAACTTATCCACAATTAAAGTATAGAGCAATATCACATGCTTGTTTAAAAAATATGATTTGAAAATATGCCAAGTATTCAACATGGGAATTAAAGGACCAATAATATGTTTAAAGACAATGGATGCACAGAAATAAAAGGACCCGACTCAACAGGACCAATGTTGTGGCCAGGGGGGCCACCCACATATGTAAGCAAGTATCCTCCAAGATGGCACCTGCCATGTGGCACAGAAGAGGCCCCAGGAGACCAACCATCAGGTGACCTGGCCCGGCCAATCAGGATGCACCCCACGTCACACCCTGTGATGAACATCTGGGAATGGCCTGCCTGTGCAGGCACAGTTGTGTAGCTGGCCCCTGCCTATAAAAGGGGTGGTGGTGCCACCAGTTATTTTTATATTGACTGCTTCAATATTTACTGGGATTGACTGTCGAGGTATCTGTGGAATCAGGGCTCAATCGTCAGTATTTTGTTTTAACATGTGTCTAGGCTTCAACAATGGCGAACAACATCTAAACTCTAATGGCTAGAAAGGGGCACAAGAAGGCAGGTTTCTCAGAGCCAAGGAAGAAGGGACAATTGAAATTTAATAGAATATAATAAATAGAAAGACAGTTTCACCTATTTCTAGTTTGGTGCCCTCTGAGCAATGCCAGCTACGGATCGTAACACTGCAGTCCAAGATATTGGAAAGGCATTAGTACAATGAAGAGCGGTCTTCCTTCAAAGAGCCTTCTTGTACAGTGGTTAAACTGCTGTACTGCAGCCATAACTGTGCTCATAACTTGGGGTTAAATTCCAGTTACCAGGCTGAAGGTTCACTCAGCCTTCCATCCTTCTGAGGTTAGTAAAATGAATACCCAGCTGGTGGGGGGGGGATGTGTTAGTGGAGACCTATTGAATCAACAGGATTTACATAAGTGTTGACTGACGAAAAAAGGCTA
>JAWVWN010002947.1:0-31417 GCA_037367305.1 Phrynocephalus vlangalii
ACTTTGCTGCCATGGGTCTGCCAGGCACCTTCCGGGGGGGGGGGGACTTACCTGCCTGGCCAACCAGACTGTGAACTTTCAGGTCGGGTCCCAGGCAGTGGGTCTGAAGTAGAGATGGGCACGACTTAGCGGTATTCCCGTTTCCGTTTCTGTTACTCGTTTCCGTTACTCTACGGAAACGGTAATGGGAATTACTCCACCAGACTTCGAGCTCGAACCGACGAACGGACAATTTTGGCCTGATTTGTCGTGCTCGTTCCTTGCATCGCGCGATCGCGTGATGCCACGCGGCACAGAAAAAAAGTTTTTAAAAGTTAAAAAAACCCGGTTCCCGGCCGAAAAGCAGGCGGAAAAATGCCTGCCGTGCCTCAGGGCACCTACCAGAGGGGTTGTTTCTGGAGGTCCCCGGCCTCCCCCCCCATCCCCCGTCCTGGGCTGCTCTGGTGGGACTCGCCGCAGGCTCGCAGGCAGCCAGCAAAAAGCCCAGTCTCGCCGGCCGCCGGCCGCCGCAATTAAAGCACAAGCAAGCGGCACGCACGGCACAGGAAAAAACTTTTAAACTCTCCCTCCACCCATTCCCGGGCCAAAAAAGCAGGCGGAAAAATGCCTGCTTGACTAAGGGCGCAGGGCACCTACCGGAGGGGTGGTTTCTGGAGGGGGGGGGTCCCGCCTCCCCCCCCCCCGTCCTGGGCAGCCGGACTCGAGTCGCCATGCCATGCGGTGCGGGCCGGGGATCCAAAATGGGGCGGCGAACGCAATGTTGTTTTTGAAATCGTGGTCCAAAAACACACAAGCACAACAGAAACACGCGGAAATTTATAAACTGCCAGATTTTTCACAGTAGCAGTGGGTTTTTTCTTGCAACAAAATGTCTCTCCTCTCCTCCTCTGTCCTCCATTGATTTTATTTTATTTTATTTTTTTTACACCTGCGCAATGATGGGCTGGCCGAGTGGCCAGCCATGTGGGAGTGGACAACCATGCAAATTTTTGGAGCCATCCCACCAATCGCATGGCCACTTGGCCATGGAGACTTCTGGGATGTGCCAAAAATCCCCCTAAAACCTGCCCTAGCCCCCTAACCCTAACCCTAACCCTTGACTCCGTACCCATACGTCACAGACTGTCTTCTTAGTGGGTCAGAGAGGCACCCAGAGGTGCAACCCACTAGCCCACCGTAACCTTAACCATCACTAGCCTAGCCCTAGCCCTTGCACCCACCTTAACCCTAAGCCAGATCTACTTGCTTGCATTGCACTACACGCAGCAAGTACAATTCCCTTCTGTGTGAGACATGGTGGTGCGAGAGCCTTGTGCAGGGAAGGCACGATGCGATCACTCTCACTTTTCTCACTGTCTGCACAACTGGTATGCAATATCCATATGGCTATTGCATACCATTTTGCAGCAGCAGCAGGTCAGGAGGGGAGACCCCCATGTTGAGGGGTCTCTTGGAGCCTGCTTCCCCTTCCTAGTGGGTGGATAGGAGGCACCCACGGGTGCCTCCAGGAGCCCACTTTCCCTTTATAGCGGGCCAGAGGAGGCACCCACCACAGAGGTGCCTCCAGGAGCCCGCTCCCCCCCCAAAAAACCAGTACTAACGACAACGAAAAAATGAACCGACTAATTTTTGCGAATTTTCGCGAAAAACGGAAATGACCCGAAACGGAACCGGCCCGACTAACAACAACTCGAAAAAAAATTTTTCAGGTCGTGCCCATCTCTAGTCTGAAGTTTTGAACTTTCCACTCAAACTTCTAATTCTCCACCTGGGACCCTATCGGGAAATTCAATGTTCCCACTTCACCCCTCCAGAGAGTGCCTGGCCTGCGGGTGGTGGTAGGGGTGGGGGAAACACTGCTGGCCAGGCATTCTCTGGAGGTCTGAGGTGAGGAATTTGAATTTCCCAGTCACCAAGTCCTGGGTGGAAGATCGGGACTTGTCCAGGAAATTCAAAATCCTCACATCATCCCTCCAGAGAGTTCCTGGCCTGGTAATAGGAAAAGAAACCCATTTACCAGTCCAGCACTTTCCGGAGGGCGAGGTGAGGACTTTGTTTCCGGTCAGGTCCCAAGCGGTGGATTGGGACCTGATTAGGAAATTCAAATTCCCCACTTCACCCAACCAGAGAGTGTTTGGCTGGCCCATGGGGGCTGTGGCAGCAGCAAGGAGGAAGGCAACAGGCATTGGCGGTGGTAATTTTTATTTTTAATTTCCACCCTTGTTGGCTCCCACTGATCACCAACCGCAGATAATCCACAGTTAGTGAATCAGCAGATAAGGGGTTGTACTGTATAGACCAATCAATTAAATTCATGAGGGCATGTAAATATTAGTAGTTTGGTGTAAACAATAATAAAATTGCCACCATGTCCCTTCTGGAAGATTAATTGGAACCATGTCCCTTCTGGAAGATTCCCCCAACAGGTATAATTTAGATCCTTGAAATAACAAAAACCTCTCTGCTTTACAGACTCTGATGGCTACAGGATACCTTAGGTCAGTAGTTCCCAATCTTGGGAAACCCAGATGTTCTTGGTCTGCATCTCACAGAAACACTGGCCAGCCACGTTAGTAGTAAAGTCTTCTGAGAATTGAAATCCAAGAACTCCTGGGTTACTCATGGTTGGGTACCACTGCTGTAGATGAATTAGGAGAATGGTTATCATTGAAGCCAGTGGGAATTCTAGAGAGTGAAGATGAGCCTCAACTTGTAATATTTATTGCATAAGCAGTAAAAATAATGATAAACATTCATAATTCACAATACGCTCAGAAAAAGGATTGTGCTTGAAAGGCTTAATCACATTTTATTATTATTTTGTGCAATATGTGACTTCCTGAACCCAGCTTTAAAAGAATGATCAACTTGTTACATATCTGAATGCTTTACCTTATGCACACAAATAAGAATATTTTAGTTCAAATATGCACTGGGAAGGGCATACTGTTATTCATCCTTTGGTACATTAAGATTATAAAACAGTCCTGATGACATGTAAATTGTATCAAGATAGAGAGTACTGTTCTAGCCACTAAAAACTTGTATCAAAGGGTACCAGTAATTGTTAAAACAAGTAGGAAAATGGAGAACACTTGCAGGGTACAGTGAGAGCTATTCAGTTCTAGTGAACTACCTGCCAGGTTATTCATGACAGCTTTTTGTCAGTGGCTTCCAAAGAAATCTTGTTGAGTTGAAAGAAGCTATAGATCAAAGGCAAGAAAATCTTTACCTGAGACCTATATCAAATGGAAAGGAGGAGGTTGCGATTTGTATTTGATACTAGTTTAGAAGCTTACATACAAAAAAAAATAAACCAGAATTCTTGTCATGTTTTAATGCAAAGGGACTTGTCAGCTCAGTCAACAAAGATGTCTGCTCAGAGGAAGCATACTTTCAAGTTAAACCAGCTGCTGTTTTCTCCTTTTATTTTGGTGGCACAGCATCCCGGACAGGATTATAATCATTTTAGAATTACAGAGCTGAAAGGAACCCTGTGGATCTTTTACCCCCAGTCCCTGCTGAGCGGGCATCCTAGGGAATCAAACTCCCAACTTAGGGCTCTGCAGCTAGATACCTCAGTCACTGAGCTATCTAGCATGATATCTATTTATAAAGACTTTGAGGCTGGAATTGTTGACTGTTGGTTTCTTCTGTCTACCCATGTTCTTTGTAGAGTCTTCTGCATACGTAATATTGATTTCACAAGATCCTCATATTATCTGAATTTGCCCAGGACCTCCTGAATATTTTATTTACTTATCACCCCATAGATAATTTGGTCTAGCATTCAGGGTGTTCGGGGTTGATGCTGTGCTACTTGAATAGTTTCCACTGTCTTATAATTCACCATTCTAGGGTACCTTGCCTAACTAACAAAATGTATGTAGGATCCCTTATTTATTTATTTATTTATTTATTTATTTATTTATTTATTTATTTATTTATTTATTTATTATTTTATTTTTACAGCTTATATGCCACCCACTACACAAAGGTCTCTGGGTGGTTTACAAGGAAAAAAGAATTAAAACAATTAAAACATTAAAATCTCAAAAATATGCAATGCCAAAATATTCATACCTGTGGCTCTTTAATTTCTCTTACCTATTCTTAGTCCATGGCATGAAATTCAGTATGCCCCCATTTATCGCAGACCCAACCCAACCCTCTGTACGATGATCGTATAGAGGAGTTGTGCATTTATAGAGATAATGCTCTTAATATGGTAGGTAGAGGAGTGAGTGGCATTTCAGAGCATTTGGAAAACTGAGAAAGAAATGGATCTGTGAACTAGATCTATTTTACACAATGAAGCAGAGGCCACTTTTACATGCATCTGTATTTGTGTGCAAATTGTCTTTTTGTTCAAGGCAGCAAAATAGTCAGAGTTGGCCCTGCCAAAGGAATTGTATGTGCTGTTGTTATACCACTGATAGAAACCAATGTGTATGAATTCTGAAAATTGGATAATAAATCTTGTGGGATGCTTTTCAAAAGTAACCTTGATTTATTTGTTTTAAAGTTCAAGAACTTTAAAAATAGTCAGCCTATGTCCAAGAGATTCATCATGGTGCTTTGCTTCATAACTGAAATATTCTCTTATTCCTGAGAACAGCAACATAAGAAACAGGAATAGGATGTGATACACCCACAAGCAACAAGAATGTAGCAAACTAAATCTAGAATTCTGAAAATTGTGCATCCCTTTTAGTATGCATTTCAGATTAGAAAAATAGGACTAATTTTACTTAATCCACTGCAAGATATCAATAGCATGTTATCAAACCAGTGCTATGTTTTCCAGACTATCAAAGAGAGTATGGCTCAATAAGAAGCTGACAGAACATACAAAGATACAGGTCTATAAAGCTTGTGTACTGAGCATACTTTTGTATTGCAGTGAGTCTTGGACCATCCATGCCCAACCGGAAAGAAAGCTTAATACCTTCCATATGCGCTGTCTTAGGCAAATATTCAACATTATCTGGCACGACAAAGTTCCAAATAGCATAGTCCTGAATCGAGCTGGAATCCCTAGCATGTACACTTTATTGAAACAGCGAGGCCTACGCTGGCTTGGACACATTGTGAGAATGGATGACGGTTGGATCCCAAAAGATCTTCTATAAGACAGAGAACTAGTGCAGGGAAAGCACCCCAGAGGGAGACCAGAGCTGCGGTATAAGTATATATGTAAGAGGGACCTGAAGGCCTTGAGAATGGACCTCAACAGATGGGAAACCCTGACCTCCAATCGTACTGTCTGGAGGCAAGAGATACAGCATGGTCTACATAAATTTGAAGAGGCATTTGTCCAACAGGCAGAGGAAAAGAGGCAGGCACGGAAGGAATGAAACTCAAGGACCGGGCAAGAAACAGAATACATCTGCCCCCGGTGTGGTAGAGACTGCCATTCCCGAATTGGTCTATTTAGTCACACTAGGTGTTGTCTTTAGGATCTCTACTCCAGGCATGATACCATAGTCTTTCGAGACTGAAGAATGCCAATGATGCCAATGATGCTGACTAATGAGGACTCTTTGCAAGGTTTTCTATGTGTTGAATATTCAAAAGTGATTCACTATACCCTTCTTGGACGGTGCCCTTGGACTTTGCTACTAGCTTGAAGTTACACAGGCTGGCTCCTCTCCCGTGAGGTATAGGGGAAATACCAATCTCACTGAGTTTTTACCAAGGTATAAGTCTTACTACATTGCCAATTAGAAGTGGAGGCTTGTATCTCTTAAATTTTTGTCATACTTTTGTTATACTTAGATTCAGAGTATGCTAATATAACAGCCTTTTTCCAGAAACAGTTCAAATCTTGAATCATATAGGATTCAAAATATCTTGGGACCAAATATTTTGAGAAAAAGTGCACATGGTTTACATGTGTGGGTTTGTTTGCTTGTTTGTTTGTTGTAGAAAGTACACTATATGTAATCAACTCTTTGATTATGCTTGTAGTATTATTGTTAGTGCATTTGGTTTATATAAACTCATGGCCTATGTACTGTATAACATGTGACTGAGGAAGTAAATCATAATCCACAATCAGTCACATCGAAATAAATCTGTTAGTACTAAACATGTCACTACATTTTATTTATTTATTTATTTATTTATTTATTTATTTATTTATTTATTTATTTATTTATTTATTTGGTTGCTTATATTTGTTTTGGGTTTTATTGCAGAAGCTCAAACACAGTAAGACGATGGCCTGTTTGAAAATTTAAGAATACAGTGGTACCTCTGATAATGAATTTAATTCACTCTCCGAGGCAATTTGTTATCCAAAAAATTCATTATCAAAAATTTGTTATCCAAAATGCAATTTCCCATTGAAATGATTGGAAAACTGATTAATCTGTTCTGGAGGTCTGGAAAAAGGCAAAAAAGCTCTTTTTAAAACCTCTTTAAAACCTCAGAACACTCCTCTGCACTGCAATGCAAATATGGACAAAAGAAACCAGCAAGATGACCCAGCCTGTTCCCGCCAAAAATGCAATGAGGAGAACATGTAAACAGAATAACATAAGCAGCAAGAGAAATCCAGCCTATTGCCTGCAGAGCATTGGAAAAGATTACAAACATGGACAGAAGAAAGTAGCAAGATTAACCCCACCTTTTCCTGTCAAAAATGCAAAGATTAATAAAAGCTAGCTCCAAAACAAACACCCAGCCATTCCTGCCAAAAGTGCAATCAAAACCAATGCAAAAACACAAAGGACAGGAAGGAAACCTCAGCTCTCTACCTTACCAAGTTTAGAACATAAGAACATAAGAACATAAGAACATAAGAAGAGCCATGCTGGATCAGGCCAAAAGCCCATCTAGTCCAGCTTCTTGTATCTCACAGCGGCTCCACCAGATGCGTTCGGGAGCGCATGAGACTAGATATCTGTCTCCTGATACCAGTCCCCTGCATCTGGCCCTTGAAGTACCCTGGTTTAAAGCCTGGAGATTACACATCTCCATCATGGTTTGTAACCTGTGATGGACTTTTCCTCCAGGAATCTGTCCAATCCCCTTTTGAAGGCATCCAGGCCAGATGCCATCACCACATCCTGTGGCAGGGAGTTCCATAGACTTACAACGCGCTGGGTGAAAAAATATTTTGAAAGGTTGAAAGGTCCAAATTCCTCAGCAAAAAAAAAGAAAAAAAAAAGGTCCAGAATGGCTCCAAAACATGATGGAAAAAACTGGTCCAACTCCTCCCACCCCTCCACAAATTACAGAGAGTACATTGCATCCTGGTTATACTTTTGTTTTGCAAGGCATTATGAAAAATTCATTTTCTGAGGTAGCCCATAGGCAACATTTGTTATCCGAAGCAGCCCTATACCTGGAAATTTCAATTCACTCTCCGAATCATCCATTATTTGAGGCATTTGTTATCCAAGGTGTTACTGTACCTGTAATTCATTGCAGTTTGTCTGCAGTTTGTCTGACTGTATGAAAAACGAGGTTATCATAGTGCTTCTAGGGTGTGCTTTGTGCCAGGAAATAGTTGGGCCTTATACCCCTTCTATCTAGAATAATCTCAGCCCTCTCCTTTCTCACCCTCACATTTAACATTTAGCTATATGCAGCAATACATTGCAGTGAGATAAGATTTGTGTGGCTTATGTCATTTCTCAGTTATATATTGTAATGACATAAGAGAGATCATGGGTCCCTTTGGGGAGAAAGGTGGCATGAAAACAAAGTTATTATTATTATTATTATTATTATTATTATTATTATTATTATTATTATTATTATTATTATTATTATTATTATTATTATTATTAAACATCTGCTAACAGCTAGGTATGCTGAAGAATGAGGGAAGGAATGAATATAAGCAGGTGATTTAGGGAGATTGGGAGTAACAGTTTAGGACCAGAATCAGCAGTTTACCATAATTTAAAGGCCCAAGTACATTCATTCAATAACAAAGATGAACACATATTAGACAGAGAAGATAGTTGGTTCGAGAAGGGAGTTAGGGAGGCCTTTTATGTGAGTATAGAAGAAAATCCCTCTCTCAACAGGGGTGGAGGATTTATTTATTTATTTATTTATTTATTTATTTATTTATTTATTTATTTATTTATTTATTTTTCAACTTATATCTTTTATCCCCAGAACAATCAGGTTCACTTCACACATCCATCAGGGAAGTCACTGCTAATAACTCATGCATAATAGGTGTGAAGAAGGGCTGCAGCTGGACACAGCCATTGTCCATCTGATGAACCTATTCAGACCAGGGTGAAGTGAAACTAATGTGGAGTGTAAATTGGAGGTCACCTCAGCTTCTTCCTCAGGCTGAAGAAGCTACTTGGATGACTAGTGAAACATTTTGATCTAACAAGACGAGAAGTCCAGTTGCCAAGACTCAGTGCTTTTGCATACTTACACATTTGAAGGTGGAAGTGGAAGATGAACATTTGTTTGTTTTCTGATCCAGGTTGTGGGAATCTCAACTATAGGTCATGTCACTATGGATGGACTGATCAATCAATTTATAAAATAGATTAATTTAGCATGTGTTTTATACTGTTATTTGCTTTTCTAAAGCAGCAGAATTCACATTCTAGATTTCTACACATTTTCTAGTATGGTTCTTTTGTTCAATATGTTTTCATTTAAAATGTGCACCTTTTTTTACTGAAGACCTTTATCAGAAATATATGGAGAAATTTGACAGGTAAGTGTGTTTTGATCTGCATATTAATCCATAAATTATCAAATGAAGAGTCAAAAATGTGACCCAAACAAAATTATTCAACTTTGGTAATGCCAATTCTCTATTTTGTTATTGGTATGTTAGGTTTGAGGTAGCCAGTTAAACAGTTTCAAGTGTGGACTTGGCTTCTTTGATGAGTCGTTACTACAAAAGCAACAGAAACATTTAGACTGCATTTCCTTTCTTGTACCTCACCTGCTGAATTCTATGGAGTATGTTGTTCTTTGAAATTGTAACCTTTGAGAATTTTTTCAGATCTTTCCATCACTCTGTCTATGTGTCACTGATGTCCTTGTGCTTTGATTATTCATGCAGTCTTCCTACGGCTGTTTTGGTTAAACCAGTTAGAAAGCTGAGTTTATAAACAAAATCTTTGATTTTATGCCTTTCTTATCCCAACTAGGCAGTATTAAGCAGTGGTGACTCATCAGATACCCCAGTTATACTAGAAATAAGGCTTTGTCCCCAGTACATCTTGTAGATTAAAATGTTACATAGATTAAATACATATGAGGTCAAAATAAATGAAGTGGTACAGTGTTTAAATTGCTATACTGCATCCAAAACTGTGCACATGATCTGGGATTCGGTTGCAGGTAGCTGGCTAAAGATTCACTCAGCCTTCCATCCTTGTGGTGAAAAAGTAGATTAGTGGTGCAATGCAATAAATCAAATTGACTGTTATTGTGGAGCAATATTTTATTAAATTATTATATTATGCACCATTTATATTATTATACTGAATTATTATAAATAAAATGATTTATATAAATTATATTAAATTATTTATACAAATTATTATATTATTGAATTAAATTACTATCAAAGAACCAACAAAACTGAGGAAAATATATTGAAAATAGTGACTCTGTTGCAAAACAGCTAAAACTGTGACATAGTACGTCTCCTTCCTTTTAAAAATTGTTATTTTATGGCCTGCAGCAGTGTTGGCGAACCTATGGCACGGGTGCCAAAGGTCGCACTTGGAGCCTTTTCTGTGGGCACCCGACATTGCCCCTTCACAACCACCTGTTTTCAGGTTAAATTGCCGTATTGACACTTTGCAGAAAATTAATGGCTTTTGAATTGCAGTTTGGGCACTCGGCCTCTAAAAGGTTTGCCATCACTGGCCTACAGTCTCATTCTAGGAAGCAGCAATGCTACAGTTGATGTGAATGATGGAATGACTGTTGCATAGGAGCACTGTATAGAAATCCAGGAGAGATTGTAGGGGTATTCAGTGTCTTCAGGACAAGAGTTTTAATAAGATAAATATTGCTAATTACTGATGCCTTAAGGAATAACATTTCCTAGTCACTCCAGTAAAAAAATGAATGACCGTACTGCTGGCATGTTAATTTTAGTAGGGTAGGGTGTGTTTTGGGAGATTTGTTTCCTGACAGAAGTTTTCACTTCATTTTCTAAAGAGTTTTTGAGGTATATAAATATTCAGAATATTTTACAATGGCACTCGGCACATAAATAATATCAGTAAATTTGAATGTCCCTGTAGTTGTCCGTGAAAGGTCTTCCATAAGTATTGCCTTTCATTACTTATGTTCTTCAATAAGTACCTTCAAGACTTTTTCTGCCTATCACTTCTTTTCTGTTGATGAACAGATTAATTCCTGTACAGGGTGAAATGAAAATGCCAGCCAAACAATAAGAAACTGCCACCTAGGTAGCTGAACATTTCCCTTGCTTTTTAAACTTTGGTAGCCAAGTTTCACAGCTCACCCCACCACCACTGAAATTCTTCCATACTTGGTCCTTTGAGACACTTTTCATTTTATTTATCTAGTTCACACGTAGCTGGGAAAAGGTCAGATGAGAAGTCCAGCTCATGACTGTACTAATGAAGGAGGCCACATAGCAAAGAAGATATGTATTATTGTTGCGAAACATTGAAAGGAACTTCAGCTTCAGCGGATACTCCAAGCTTCAATACACTAGTTCCAAAACAATGTCAACACTTATTTAAAAAGCAGATTTTTTCTTTCCTTTTTTTCTTGGATTAATAGTTGTTAAGTGTACATATCACAACTGTATTGAGCAAGAGATGGGTAAAGGGCATAATATTAGATACAGAAACAAAAACAAAACATTAGCAATCACCACAGTTACCTTTTAATTAGCTTCAGAAGATACTAGGTAAATCTATTGCTTAAAGCCAATTAGAGTAGATTACTTGGCTAAAAGATGCATATAATTATTTACTTACCCAAATCACACTGATTCAATTGTCCTAACTCTAATTGATGTAAATAATGTGCTGCTCTCTCTCTCTCTCTCTCTCTCTCTCTCTCTCTCTCTCTCTCTCTCTCTCTCTCTCTCTCTCTCTCTCTCTGTGTGTGTGTGTGTGTGTGTTTATCATTTAACTAAATAAAAATAAATTTTGCCAACTTACTACAGTATAAAGAATTTAGGCCTACATACTGTTCTATGTAGCAATAGCATCTATTTTGGGATCTAATAGTAAAACTTGTGTTGGCATACTTTAAGCCTGTTGGATTTAAAATAGTTTCCCTTTTTCAAGTAGCTTGAATGATTGTATCTGCTGAAAATATTTTTCCTTATTTTTGTTTGAGTTGGCCATCCAAGACATCTGTACTAGAGATGGGCACAAATAAAAAAACCTGGCGTTTCATTTGTCGTTTGTCGTTGAGGTCCATTTCATTTCGTTTCTGTTTTTTGTGATTTTTTTGGAAAAATTTCATTTTTGTTTTTTGTTTTTTTCATTTTTCATTTCTATCCACTTTTTGCGCGATTGTTTAAAGCATTTCTGTGTGGGGGCGTCCCCCAATGCCCCAGACCAGAGGGAAAACACTAAAAAAAATGGATGCTGGCAGAGACACAGTATAGACTAGGTTCGCAGGGAGGCTGCAAAGGCAGCGGCGGGCGTTGCCCAGAGTGCAAGGCAGCTGCAGATTGACTGCACTGCGGGGCAGGGGAGGGTACTCACCGAGAGGTACGCACACACGCACACAGGGAGGCTGCAGGACTGAAGCTAGAGTCGCAGAGACAGCAATCCCACCCTAACTCCCACTGGAGACTGCAAGGAGGACGGGGGCTGCCAGAGCTTTTTATGCCCTCTGTGGCTGCCAGACCTGCCCAATCTGCCACCTGGGCATGCTATTGGTTGAAGTTGTCCAAGAATTTACATGATCCTATCACATGGCTTGCCTCAATGTTGTGGCTGTAGTGGCGACATCCATTTTGTCATCCTTAAAGGGAAAAGAAAAATACATCGCGATGGGAGAAAACAAAAACAAATGTTTTAAGGATCCCAACCCCCTGGTAGGTAATAATTTCAAATAATTATCTCATTATCGCTGCATTTTTATGGATGTCCAGGACGTTTTAATACCCAAGAAATCAATATTAGGCATCTGGGAGCCATTTTGGGTCAATGTTCCCTAACTCCCCTTAAAGGAAAAAAATACAGTGATCTGAGAAAAGACATAAATGCACGTTTTAAGGACTCCAACCCCCCTGGTAGGTATTATCAGACAGTATAAATAATTATTGCTGCATTTTTATGGATGTCCAGGGCGGTTTTTAACATTTAAAACAGCTCATTTCATTGCACGCCGCCAAGAACGAAAACGAAACGTAACGAACACAATTTTCGTGGTTCTGTTTGTTTCATTTCATTTTCATCACAATTTTCGTTAGTCATTTCATTACGTAACGGAACGAATAACGAATAACGGAAACAAAAAAATGTTCATTTCATGCCCATCTCTAATCTGTACTGACAGGCTGTTTAATAAATCCCTTAGAGCCTTTAAATGCTGATTGCTGTGATTTACTTATGCTTACACAGAATGGAGTATAACAGTTCAAATCCTAGCCGATGTCTAAGTGAATTTCCTAAAAAAGACCCATCTTCACTTGTTTGAACACTGTTTAAAAATCAGTGTTGTATTTCTACCGAGCTGGTCTTCAATCTCTGCCTGTCTTGAAACTACCTAACTGATATAGACCCTGATATTAGAGATGGGCATGAAATGAGCAATTTTTCGTTTTCGTTTTTGTTTTTTCGTTTCGTTACGTAACAAAATGAAAAACAAATTTTGTCTCCAAAATTAACCGAAACGAACCAAAACAACAGAAATTTTGTCGTGTGTTTCGTTTTCATTGCGGCAAATACATTGAACTGTAAGGAATGCTAACGAAACAGCAATTTTTTGTTTTCGTTTTCGTTTTTTCATTTCATTACGTAACGAAACGAAAATGAAATTTTTTGCAAAAAATTCACGAAAAATGAAAACGAACCGAAACGGACCCCCTAAACGACAAACAACAAACGAAACACCATTTTTTTGAGTCGTGCCCATCTCTACCTGATATACAAACCCTGCTTCTTTCTTTCTGGTGTAGATCCTGTTTCTCAAGGTGCAGTCTAAATTTTGTAAAATAGAATGAACTCTTACTCAAATGCCATATGCTTAGCTTGTGACAATTTTTTCTAACATCTTCCTAAGGAATTTTGTTCTAGTGATCCCTACATCCATGTAATGATAGAAATAAGTGATTTAAGATTTCATGACTGTCAGGACTCAGGTTAAAGAAAAACACACCACAAAATACAGAATTGAATCTGCCCTTAGTTGTGTTGCCAGACTGTATTGGACACATCCTACTTCCTTCAGGTTTCGTTAAAGATGTACAACAATGTGTACCCTGCATAAACAAACTGTAAACTGTCTAGAGAGTGCTTTAAGTGCTGTGGGGTGGTACATAAGCAGAACACTTTGGGGTTTTCTTTAGAACAATAAGTGTGTTGTCAACTACTTGACATCTAGAGATCCTAACAAGACAAACAAAATTACAATGGAAAAGCCAGTAGTTGGAAAGTAACAGAAGTTGGACCATTCCTTTTCCCCCCTGTGAGATTTGAGATGTGTACACATCAGATCAGTATGAAAATTAAAAAAAGATGATGGGTAAAATATGAAAAATTAAATGCCATAACAGAGAATAATATCTGAAACACATGCAATACAACATAATAATAATAAATGCAACCATCCCAAACAATACATATTTATAGCAAGCTAAAGAGTACAATATCCTGCCAACCTAGGAGTTTGAAAGCATGGACTTGCACAACACTGGCTCTTTGGCTTGACAATGGAGATGAGCACCGCCCCTAGAGTTGGACACAACCAGCACACCCGTGTGGGGAAAACCTTTACCTTTTAAAAGAGTAATATAAATTGCAAGGTAGGCAAGCAGATCCCCAAGCCCATTATCCTGTTATAAAAGTTCAAACATAAACTAGAAGAAAAACCTCTAAAGGATATAAAGCTAAGCTAACCATTTTCACTAATCCAATCAGGTAGAGTATAGAAGTCTGAACATTCTATCACTTGGGTTGAGTACATGTTCTCATTAGGGTTGAGCTGAAGATGGTACACTAATGAGGCCATTTGTCAACTTAACCTTTGCTGCTGCAAAACATACAATTGCACATTAACTCATCCTGATACAGATAAACATACTAACAAGATATCAAGCCAGAACACAAAGTGATGAAATACCTAGCTGCTTACAATAATGTGCTGGAATTATTTGCTCCTTGACCAAGCTAAAATGGAATTTTCATAGTTCAATCACCACCTATGTAGTATCTTAATGGCTATTACAACAGCAAATGGGACATCTCAACCAAGTCATTAGCCAAAGTCACTTTACTTGGTTTTCCCATTGAGAGAAAGATGTGCATTTGGTTAAGGAGGAACCCTCTGTGGGTCTGGTAATTTGAATTGTAACTGTGCACAGCAATTTCAAGTGCTATGGTAAAAACTATACTCTCTCTTGATTGTGTTTGTACCAGAAGTTTAAAGTTTTTTTTTTAAAAAAATCATGTAGTCTTCATAGAAAATATGAAATAAGTTTTACTGTTTAAAACCCATGCAGTAGAATAAAATAAACTCACAGTGCTTAGACTTATTGGTACTTGCTATTCATGAACTCATACTTGGCTTAGTTATGTTAGCCTATCTCTCCTTATCGCTTGAGAGGTTTAACAGTTAAACCTATCAAGTCCACCCTAACGTGCCCGTGCACACGCACGCATGCACGCACGCACGCACGCACATGCACGCACGCACACACGCACACACACACACACACACACACACACACACACACACACACACACACACACACACCATGTTGTATAATTACATATTCCAACACTGTTTAGTTCAGCTTTGGATTTTGGAAGAAAAGGAAATTTGGTGGCCCACTGAGACTTGTATATTCAGAACAGGAGACAATTGCTCATGTCATGGCTAGAATGTTATTGTCAAAATGCTAAGGCCAGCAGACATGCTGAGTGCATTGCCTGAGGCCTGCCTGAGGCTAATTGACAATACACTGAATGAGTGGATGCAGGAGGAGGTGAATGCTTCACTTCTCACTTCCAGAATCTTGATAGTTCTGAAGCTGTACTTCCAGATCCCGTAGAAATCACAGAAGATTTTGTGATCAAAATGATTCAGCAATGAATGGTCACATGCTAATACTTTATATGGTGTTACATGCACTAGTGGTTTCCACATAGCTCAATGTATTTTTCAAAGAAACTGTTTATCTAGATTAGGTAGAGGAAGTGTGAAGGGTGACAGATTTTTTTTTAATACAGTACAATTCCCATATAATTTAGCACAGCCAGTTCGTAATGCTGTGGTTTATGGGAAGTGTCATCTAAGATATCTGAAAAAAATGGTTGCCTACTCTTACCTAGATAATTTCTTTTGATTGGGTTTTGATCCTGATTTTTTCCTGTGGTTGCTCTTGTAAGGAAATGTGCCTGGAGTCAACCCCGGTCTCCAACTGACTACTAGGTAAAGATCCTCTGCCACACTACCGAAACACCACCCTTCTGCCCTAATTCCTCAACCCCCTGGGGCATTCATGCTTGAGTGCCAGTGGGAGTCTTCCGACTCTAGCTTCAACCTGTCTTAATTTCAAAGACAGAAGTTTAACTTGGCTGCATCCTTTGGGACTACATGCCAACCATGCAAGGTAGATAAATTAAAATGCCCAAGTTACCAAAGTTACCTTTTCCGGTCAAAACACTTTTGTTAGATGCACTCCCTTTCCTTCCCCAAGGACCACACCTTGGTAAAATATTATTATTTTATTTTAAAAAATAGTAAAAAGCAAAAAGACATAAAATCGAGGTTACAGTATAGTGCAGAGCAAGGTACTAGACATGGGCACGACTTGGCGAAATTGTCGTTTCCGTTTTTGGATATCGTTTCCATTACGTAACGGAAACGGTAACGACAATTAAGCTGTCAGAACTCGAACTCGAACCGAAAAAAGAAAAATTGGGTCTGATTTGTTGTTGTCGTTCCTGGCATCGCGCGGCGATCGCGCGATGCCAAGCGGCACAGAAAAAAAGTTTTAAAAATTAAAAAAACCCTGATTCCCGGCCAAAAAAGCAGGCGAAAATAAGCCTGCCTGAGGGCACCTACCAGAGGGGTGGTTTATGGGGGGGGATCCCAGCCTCCCCCCTCCTGTACTGGGCTGCTGGTACCGGGCTGGGAGGGGGCATCCTCGGCGTCTCCATTTGCCATGCGGTGCAGCGGGATCCAAAATGGCGTCCGCAATATTTTTTTTGAAATTGTGGTCCAAAAAACCACCAAAGCACCACAGAAACATGTGAAAATTAGCTATTTTAAATGCTTGAATTTTTACTGTAGCAGCAGTGGGTTTTTTATAGCAGTAAAAGGTCGCACTGATTTTATTTTATTTTATTTTTATTTTTATTTTTTTAGACCTGCACAATGATGGGCTGGCCGTGGGATGGGACCATGCAAATTTTTGGACCCATTCTACCAATCGCATGGCCAGGTTTTGACTGACACTTCTGGATGTGCAAGAGGGCATAAAAAGCCGAGGCACTCCCAGAAGAGTCGCAGTCCGGGCTTGGATGTGGGTGGGAGAGGGCTGTGTGTAGCTGGCTGCTGTGCTAGACTAGTTTCGATTTCGCGGAGCCTTTAGATTTCAGTTAGGCAGGCAGGGAGGGAATTGATTCAATTGAATTTTTAGGAAATAATAATAATTCCTTTCATTCTCTGTCTGCTGTGGGGAATAGCAACACAGTTTATTCTTTTTTATTCTCCTGCAGTTTGTTAGGATTTCTTTTCCGATAGTGCTTCAAAGGGGGGGAGGTTTGAGTGGGAGGGGAGGTGTGGATTTATTTTAAAAATTTCATTTGCTTGGTGGCAAGCCAAGGTCCTTTCATACCCTGCCTGCAGCTCTGCTGTGGGTGCACTGCCCACTTTGTTTGCAAAAATTGCAATTGCTTTATTCGATGCAGTCTTGTGCAGCAAGTCAGTTTAAAGTGTTTTCCGCCTGCTCTGGGACATTGCGGGACCCGCGCCTGCCGCTCGCGCGCCCGCCCCTCCCCCCTGCCGCTCACGCCGCCCACCCATGCTCCCCCCCCGGCACCCCGCCCGCCGCCTAGGGCGCAAAAACACCTAGCGCCGGCGGGACGCCACATGCTGGGACGTCAAATTGTGCGAAATCGCAGCGGCGGTAACAACAAACGACAAACGACACGACGAAATGACAAATTTTTAAAAAATTTCACGAAAAACAGAAACGACCCGAAACAGACCCGTCCCGAAAAACGGCAACTCGAAAAAAAAAATTCTGGTCGTGCCCATCTCTACAAGGTACAATTGTTCAGCTTAATGTCTGAGCAGTTTCAGGAAAGTAATCATAGAAATAACAAAATATATCTAAGTAATCATCTTGCTAAGGACTACAATACCCATCATAACTATATTTCTAAAGTAAAAGCTAAAACTTGTACAAAGTAGCCATGAAGCATTATATTCACATTATAAAGGTATGTTAAATTGTTACTAGCTAGCTCCTCCATCTCTACCTATTTCTCCTCCTATTTTCTTGAATGACAACCAGTCAACTTTCTGTACATTTCCACATTCCAGCATCTTCTTCCCCTCACCCTTCCCAACAGTTCTCATCCATCATGAGAGATTGTTTCTGTTGTCACCTCTGTTGGAATGCCTGTTTGGTCTTTCTTTGATTGATCAGAGCAGGTCCTTCAACTTCAGGCCCACTGATGATAAGGCATCTGGGTAAACTATAAAAGAGGTCTGAAAAAGTACTACACAACCCATTTATTCAGATTCTTAACAGCTCTCATAGTTGATTTGTGCTGAAATAAGGACAAAGGTTAAGTGGTGGTGATGGGAAATTAGAAGCTCTCTTTCCTTTGGAAGAGACGTCAAAAATATCACTTTGCCTGCTCTTGCCTAGACAATTCTTTTTTGTTCTTTTTTGAACCTAGCTTGGAAAATTGTACTTGTTGCACTACTTGAGATTTATGATACTAAATTGTACTATATCCATAAGCTCTGGATTTACAGTAGTTGGTTATGGGCAAGGGGGAGGGAGATTAAAATCAAGGCATTTTTAAAAACTTTTAGTCCAGCAAAATGGCATCCAGGCTTTTTGTTAACTTCCAATGTTGTTCCATCACTAGTGCATCATAGGTTGTGCTGCTGTAGCATCAGGAATAGACACGTTTCTTTCATCATCAGTGATCCAGAATTTATTGTCTGTTCACTTTGCCATTTGAAATAAACTACAGATACTGAAAGCAAAGACATTTACCACAGCATTGATTTCTTCAAAATAAATTGCATAGCATTTTCAACCAAGACTATAACCAATTGTTATCATTTCCAGAGCAATTCATTCACATAATTTCTTTCTACCTTAAAGTTCACTTAGTTATCCGAGAAACAGAAGCTAATTATTCTGCTTGAACTAAGATGAATTCCAACAGATTAAAATATAATAATCATCCAGCACTTGAACATATAAGATGCTATTTTTCACACCAAGGAGGAGCATTCAATGTTCTAGTTATGATGAGTATACTTATAATTGTATAAAATTCCATATTTCTAGATACTTATGAAGTAAATATAAAGGGCAACTCAAAAGTCATGGTATAAAGAATATAATATCAATCCTAATTTGCATACAGAAGATTAAAAGGTGACTGGAACATCTGGTGGAACATCTCATCTTGTGTGGTACTGCATCTGAAAACACATCCCATAAATGAATTATTGGGTTGATATCCTAATGGGCAAAAAGAGCCTGGAAGGGAGTAGTCTGTATTAAGCCGTGTAGTTTCCCAGTTTCTTTCTCCTGATCACTAAATTTAATAAAATTGACCATAACTACTACCTCTTTGGTCAATGTATAACTTCTCAAAGCAAGAATATAACCCATTCTTATCTATGTCAAGATGTGGCATTATGTTTCTCAATAAGTCATACAATTTCCTTAACTTTATTTTCTATTGCCTGTAGGATTATCACAGATTTTCTTTTCTTATTGTAATATTACTTATATCCCATGCTCCAAAACAACTAACAGTAAGTTTAGAAATCTTGGTAATATACATTAAAGCAGATATGCTGATTGATCACCTTTACGGCTGGTTGAGATTTCAAAGAGTAGATACATTTTTTTGCAAATGCCACCTGATTTGTAGTCTTGCAATCAACTCTTGTCATTGATCAGAGTAAACATTTTAAAGACTACAAAGAATTATTAAAATAGCAGATAGACATTTTAGCATACATATTGACAAAAAATAAAATATATCTACCTTGTCTAGACGGAAGGGTCTAGAGAAGTGATTATCTGGTGCTATCCCAATGAATACAAATGATTGTTGGATATTTTCTATGAAGAAACCATAGTTTGTTTCCATTAAGAGACTTTTTCTACTGTTCTGTTTTGTGAAGTATGAATAAACACATTGTTGAAACATGCTTTAAGTTTTCCTGATTGTATGTTTATGCTTCTTAGCTGTATTCAAAAAAAGGGGGGGAAAGCTCTAAGCAGTAACTTGTAACAGGTTTTTTTACTTGTGATGGGGAGGCATCTTGTAAAAAGCATTAAATATCCCTCATACTTGCCAAAAAGCCTCCTATCAACAATTTATCCATATCTGTTTACTAGCAGTTCTGCAGACTTAATTTGACCTTGATTGGAATAGTTATGTCAGGCAGAAATTCTTTTTACTACAGGATCCAGCAATATCCAAAAGTATATATTGAACCATTTATCAAAAGTCTAAGCATACTGTTGTATGAAAAGTTATCACATAATTTACTTACAAGCCTGTCAAAATGAAAGACTGTCAAGGTTTCTATTTACTCAGAAGGATGAAAGTTGTTGGAAAGGATTGTAAATTGGGCAATTAAAAATGAAAGCCAACCAATGTGTTTAAGATAATGTTTTATGGAACAAGAAAGCTGTTGTGTAAAAAATAGGCATTTTAAGACAAGCTGCACATTTTTAAATATTAGAAAGAAGCCGCTTCAGATCTTGTTTCTTCTAAACACAATGAATATGTCAAATATTCAGCATCTTCATCGAAGGATGACATTTTCCCTAGGGTATAGTTGAAATGATACTGTAATTGAATTTGTATACTCCATAAATTTTATCATTTGGAATGTAATTTATCCTTCTCTGGTTGTTCATAGTTTAGTACCCTGTAAGTCAAATTAAATGAGGCTCGGACAGATGCATCCACTAAAGTTCAATTTTGCTTTTCTCTGTCTGGCTTTCTGTGGTTCCAAAAATGTATTGCAATGAAACAAGCATTTTTCTTTGGTCTGTTGGAGGTGTATGATATTCATGCCTCCCTATACAAGAGCCAAAGGATAATTAAAAGGATAGTAATTTAGTTCATCTTTATTATAGCTAGTCTCAAAGTCAGTTTCTCCTCAAATAATCCATGTGATATACCATTTATTACAAGTTTGGGAAGCCAGATTAACACAAAGATATTCTTAATTGTTCTTACATGTACTTTTTCCAACTGTGCATAGATACAAAATAAAGAGTTAATAATAATATTTTCAGAGAGTTACAAAGGAATTGTTTCCTTAAATTGTGTCCAAACTGTCGTCTTTGGGTCAAAGGACACAATATAGGTGTGTTCCTTCCCAGAAATTGGCACAAAACCTAAAAGGACTAAGAATAAGTGGATCCTTGACCCAATTCGGTGATAGGATTACATAGGAATGAAGTCTGTCTTACTCCATCTCCCATTAAGTAAGAAACAAGAAATGGTTGTTGGTATTAAATGAGCACAACACAACGTATTTACATAACCCGGCTATCTTTAAACCAGCAGGTTTTACATCATATCTAGTAAATTTCCACCCCTAATTGTCATCTACACTTTCTTTGCACTATCCATCAATGGGGGTGCTTAGCCTGGTGAAGTGGAATTCTTCCATGAAAGCTTGCAAGTTTTTTGATTTTTTTAGTGGTTCAATAAAATGTATCACTCTTACATACCGATATGTTATGACCACTCATTGTCAAGTTATTACATGATTTTACCTTGCCTCATATAGCTAGCAGATATCTAATGATTTCTCTTCGGAGCCTATACATTTGAGTGCCAAAATGGCATTTGGAGCAAGTACAACTCATTATTTGCTTACCATGAAAGACACCCAGTCTTTGCAGAGTGCTTACAAATTTACATTGTCAGCATGAAACTGTACAGAGCTTTGAAGTGAAAAATTACAAACTAGCTACTTATACCTTTTCCCGATAATGGAAGCATGTATTGCATTAAATTATTGTTGTCAAATCAACACAGAATATGTTCACTACATTTTCTGCATAACTGTAACATTTTAGTGACATTTAAAATTATGGATTGGCCTCACCACATGATGGAGGAAGTATATAATATGGTTTACTCCTGGCTTGTACTTTTCCTGTAGATATTGCCGTTACTGGTATAACCACAAGGTGCATATGAGGAGAGCTTGTATAACCAACCCCTCAACCTTTTCCGCACCCAACCTGTCAAAACTTTCTGCCTTGTGTGGCTGATAATTCTCTCCTACAAATAGTGGAGGAAGAAACTAGAGGAGTAGCTATCCTGGACTTGATCCTAACCAAAATAGATGACTTGGTGGAAACAGGAAGTCATGGGGAAGGTGATCATGTTGTACCTGATTTCATTTTTTCAAAGAAAATAAAAGGTGTGCAGAGTTAGAGGTAAAAGCAGGATTTTAGGAAAGCCAATAGGGTAATGATTAGTCAAGATTCAGTGGTAGGAGATCCAAACAGGAAATAAAATCTAGGTCAGAATTTCTTAAAAAATAAATTCTTAAATCACAACCATAAATAATTCCATTAAGAAAAAAAGCTAGAAGAAAGCAGAAATGTGGCTTCAGAAAAGGCTCAGAAAGGGCTTGAAAAGAAAAGGACACATATATGAAGTGGAAGAAAAGCCAGGTCACAAAGTACCGAACTGCATTCAGCTCTATACACCTCAGTTTAAAAGGGATGTTGGCAAACTTGAACTTATCCAATTGAGGGCAAACAAAATTGTTAAAAGTCTGGAAGAAATGTCTTATGAGGAGCGACTTAGGGAGCTGGAATGTTCAGCCTTACAAAAAGAAGGTTGAGAGGGTATATGATAGCCATGTTTAAATATGTGAAAAGATGTCATATCAAAGAGGGAACAGGTTTGTTTCTATGACTTCAGAGACTAGGACTCGGGGTAATGGTTTCAAACTATAGGAAAAGAGATTCCATTTGAACATCAGGAAGAACTTCCTGGTGGTTAGAGCTGTTTGCAGTGGAATATGCTGCCCTGTCTCTTTCTTTGGAGGTTCTTAAGAAGAAGCTGGATGTCCATCTGTCGGGAGTACTGTGAGGGGGTTCCTGTATGGCGGGGGGTTCTGACTGGATGGCCCTTGAAGTGTCTTCCAACTCTATGATTCTATGACAGTGGTTCTCAAACTGGTAATACCTCAGATAATGAATGGAGCTAGCTTTTATTAAACTTTGCACTGCTTTTCTTTGTATTTTGGTGGGAGCAGGCTAGGGTAGTCTTGCTGCTTTCTTCTGTCCATGTTTGCAATCTTTTCCATTGCTCTGAAAGCAAGAACAGGCTGGAATTCTCTTGCTGCTTATGTTTATCTGTTTGCATTTTTCTTCATTGCATTTTTGGCAGGAACAGCCTGGGGTAGTCTTCCTGCTTTCTTCTGTCCATGCTTGCATTGTACTTCAGGGGTGGTGGTTAGAGAATGAATTAAATTTGTTATCGGAGGTACCACTGTATTAAATTTTCACTAAGATTTAGCAATTTAGCAGTAGAATCCATTTTTATAACATGGTAACACCATTATCCCATTGTTCATGCTTTGTCTGCCACTCATTGGCCATTTTTGTAATTGTATGTCATTTGTTTTGAGTGGTACTGTGTTGCTGTCATAGCAAAAATAGAAGAAGTATCCAGTGGATTTGACTGTACATTTGTATTCTTTTCTTTTAAGAGACTGATTATTTAAATGCCTCCCACACCAACCTGTCAAAAAGCCCCAGCTGGGAGGCAAGGGAGGGTGAAAGGCAGGAAAGAGCAACCAGGGGGAAAACTGCAATCAAAATTTACTTACCTTGGGGCTCCAAGGTAGCAGGGGTACCTTCAGAAAGTGATTTTAGGGACCCCCTGAAATTTAGAAACATTTGGGGTAAGGGTACTTAGTTGATTGATTTTTTTTTCCACCGCCATCGCCGCTGCCATATCCTGCACCTGTTGCTTTTATTTGTTTACTTTATTAGTCTATGTAATTTGTTGTTCTTTTAATAGTTGTAAACCGCCTGGAGTTCCCCACCAGGAAGACGGGCGGTATATAAGTCTCATAATAAATAAATAAATAAATAAATATGAAGCTCTAAAGGGGCTGAGGGTAGTTAATTGGCGAACTGTGCTGGCAGCATGGAGGCAATTAGGGAGTTAATATCATAAACTCCCTAATACCATAGAGTAAATATCCTGATTGCCTACACGCTCCTGGCCAGCACACTTTGCCAATTTCCTGCCATGGCTTGGCTTCTTTCTGATTCCAATTAGAAAAAAAATGTCTCCTAGAGGGACCCCATTTGGATCTAAATAACTCAGCTCCCATTAACCCAAACCTCTCAAAATTTGGAGGGCTTAAGGGGGAGAGTCCAAAGGAACCCATTTTAGACAGTAATGAAACTGTTCATTTTTAACAAAAAAGACTGTTTCATTACTATCTGAAACAAATGGGGTTTCTCATTTTGTTAGCTTATGAAATGATTTGTAAGCTAATGAAATGATGAAACAGCATTCCACCTTTGTTAGGGTGTCCATCCCTACCCATGATGTTCTGATTAGCAAGGTAATTAGGTATGAGCTAAATAGCAGAAGTGTCAGGTGGATACATGTTTGGTTATAGAAGTGTACTCAGAGAATGCTTATCAAAGGCTCCTTCTCAAACTGGGAGGAGGTAGCAAACAGGATGCCGCATGGCACAGTTGCTAGATGGGGGATACTTGAGAATCATACTAGAAATGTAGATCACAAGTTGAATATGAGAAAACAGTCTGATGGCTGCAAAACTGGCAAATGTTATTTTAGGTTGTATTAATAGAAGTATAGTCTCCAAACACTGTGAAGTGTTAGCCCCTTTTATTCAATACTAGTTAGACTTCTTGAGTACTGTGTCCTGTTCCAGACTTTGGGAAGAATGCTGACAATTGGTGCAAAAATTTGGAGGAGGGCAATAAGGATGGTAAGGAACTAGAAACCTTGATGTATGAGAAAAGGCTGAAAGAATTGGGCATCTTTAGCCTTGAGAAAGAATACTGAGGGTGATATGATAGCTATTTCAAGGAATTGAAGGATGGTTCCCAACACAGGAGTAACATATGTGTTCTTGGTCTTTAATTTCCAGAATAATTGGCAATGAAGGCTTCTGGGAGAGGCAGTCAAAGAACAGCTGGGTTACCTAAGGTTGGGAACCACTGCAGTAGATAAAGCCTGTCAGGATGTGAACTGTAGTTCCTTCATTCATTGGAAGCACTTGCCAGCAATCCCCCACCCCGTGACATCACAGGAGTCCAAGTCATGGTCTCAGTGTTTGGCCTTGAAATCTCACTTAATGGGACACTGCTGCTGGCTCAGCAACTCTGTTTAATATTTCTGGGAATGGGTTCAAGGAAAAAAAGAGCTTGCAGCATTGATGAATTGTGAATAGTACATTTGAATGATATTGGAACTGTTTCTTGTAAAGCTCATTGGGTGTGAAAGTGAGAGACAGAAAAAGAAGGGGAGAAAGAACTGAGAAATGCATTAAAGTTTAATGGTAATGGAGTGAACACAACCAAGATCCTTTTAAAAATGCACATGGTTTCCACTTTCACGGAGAACAATGTGCATTCCTCTGTGTGTGTTGGAAAATTGCATTTGCTTAGGACTCACACGAACCATCCCGATGCTGCAATACAGACAAAGAATGAGATCAGTAGATAATATGTGCACTGGAACACCAAAATATAATTAAAATAAAGGGGTTATCACATTCTTCACAACTCTTCTTTATGTTCATCATTGTTTAGCTTGGGACAGGGTGAGGAGAAGAAGAGAAGCCTACACTCTCCATTTTGGGTCTTCAGTAACTAGAGAATCTGTGTTTATCATAGCATGTGGCAAGATATTTTTTTTCAACTTTTCTGTTTCCCCCATCTCATATTTTTCGAGGAAGAATTCTAGAGGATTCAAAACTTGCCTTCTGCATTGTATTTTGGTGGTGCAATAAATGCATTATTCTGCACTGATATTTTATTTTCATCATGGACCATATAAATAACTTTAAAAAAAAACTCGAGTGGCAAACTTTCCTTGCATCTCTATGGTGCTGTCTGAATCTGGTCTATATTGCCTGGGTTTTCTTTTTATTGTTATGTTTTGATGCATGTTTGATAAATGTACCTTTGAGAAATGCTTAAAATCTATACGTGGATAATATAAATTTAGCTAAAAACAGTTCCTGTGAACCAAGCCAATAGAAGTTTTTGCAGTACTGATGCTTTGTCCCTTTGATTTTAATGCTGTTCAGCCCCTGAACACAAGTGTTTGCCCTACAGCATCTATTCATTTTTAAACTGTTCTTCTCATGGAGCAAACAAGATAAACAGTATGAACCTACTTTTCAAGGAAGATAAAATGTAATGCTCAGCATGACAGGGATCATTTAGGAAGAGATAAACAAAAGTGAAATGAAGTATTTGCTTACAAAAGAATTCTCTGGTTTATGCTTAGGAACATACCTTCCAGTGATATTCACACAGACATATTTTCAGCACTTTTCTGTTAAACTGTGGGGACAGTTACTCTGCCAAGTTATACCCATTTCAGCTTCAATGTATTTTAAAAGTTTCAGAGAGGGTAGCTGTGTTAGTCTTTTCAAGAATTTCAGGCAAAAATCAAAGAAAAACAAAACAAAACAAAGGACACCAACATGTGGCACCTTAAAGACTAACTGTCATATTTTAAAGTTGTCAAGGAATGTATGAGGAGCTAAACTCAATTAGCAGAGTTGTAGCAATGTCAAGAATTAGAGGCAAAAATATGACAGACTCCATTGTTGGTTTTCTATTGCAGTCTGTTTACAAAATATATACAGGTTCCATTGGTTTCCAGACTTACATCCAGTAGCATAAACAATCCAGCTACTCTTCTTTATCACAGACATCACATCAGGCTTACTGGCTAAACAGCCCTGGCTAAACAGCAATAACATATTGCAGTACATAAGATATATATATATATATATATATATATATATATATATATATATATATATATATATATATATATATATATATATATATATATATATATATATATATATATATATATATATATATATATATATATATATATATATATATATATATATATATATGCATGTTAGGGTGGATTCGGGTTTCTTCCCGTGTAGAAATCTGGTTGTTTTGGCGACGTTTCGACGAGGTCTCACTCGTCATCTTCAGGCTGGTGTTCTGGCTTCTTTCTTCTTGAAGCAAGGCGTGATCTCAGTTGAAGTCCTTCTATAAATACTGCTGGGGGTGTGTGGTTTGCTTGCTCTGTTGCTGATTGTAGGTTCGTTTGTTCTTTTGTGATCTGCTGTGTGGCTGAGGCGATCGTTAAGGGATTAACTGCTGGTGGGTTAGATGGCTGTTTAGAGACATCCTGTGTGGGTGAGGTGCTGGATGTGTGTCTATCAGCCTTTTGTTTCTTAACGACCTTGGTGATGGGCGTTCTGGCAGCATCCTGGGCTTGTGTCTTGTGAATTCATTTTGGTCTGGCTACGTGTCTGTGGTCTCCCAATGTTTTTTTGGCGTGTGTAAGTGTGCTCCATGTGGTGACTGGAGTGGGGTGTAGCAGTAGATGGTGCAGTCGTGGTTTTGTTATTGGATGGTGGTTTCGTTTCATCTGTGGGAAGGGTCTGGGTTTGTGTTTGGTGTGGATGGAAGGTGGTGGCATCTTGTGTCCTTTTGGACCTGGTGTCAGTCTTTGTGACAGAGGCTCGTCTGTTGACCAGGGCTAGTTTCCAGATGTCAGGCAAGCGGGAGGTGTCATCACGTTTATTCATGTTGTTTGGGTGTTTCTCTATTTCAATGGCTTCCATGATTATTCGACTGTTGAAGTGTTCAGTTTTGGAGATGAGTTTGGTTCTTTCAAAATCAATTTCATGACCTGTTGTTTTTATGTGCTGGAAGAGAGAGGAAGATTTTTCTTCTTTTTTGACTGCGTTCTTGTGTTCTGCGATGCGTGCACTTATTCTCCTGTTTGTCTGTCCGATGTATGTGGCTGGGCAGACTTTGCATGGTATTTCGTAGACTCCTTGGTTTTCTAGCTCAATCTTGTCTTTGGGGTTTCTTAAAATGTTGGCTATTTTTTGGTCGGTGCAAAAGGCTGTCTTGATATTGTGTTTGTGGAGAATTTTGCTGATTTTGTCTGTGGTGCCTTTGATGTAAGGGAGGAGGGCAGTGCCGTTGTTCTCTTCTGTTTCTTGGTTCTTGGGGGTGTTTCTTTTGGATTAGTTTGGTGATGGTGTTTTTTTGGAATCCGTTCGCGATTAAAACATTCGAGAGAGTGTGTAATTCAGTTTTTAGGTGGTCTTTGTCAGCGAGGCGTTTGGTTCTGGAGATGAGGGTTTTTGCTACGGAGTTGATCTGTGCAGGGTGGTGGTGTGATTGTGCATTTAAGTAGCGGTTTGTATGTGTTTTTTTCCGGTAGATGGTATGTGCTAAGGAGCCGTCGGGTTTTTTGTAGATTAGGACGTCCAGGAAGGGAAGTTGGTTGTTGGCTTCTATTTCCATAGTGAATTGTATTTTGGGGTGTAGGCTGTTGAGATGTGTGAGGAAGTTGTTCAGTTTATCTTTCCCATGTGGCCAGATAACAAAGGTGTCGTCAACATATCTGAGCCAGAGTTTGGGTTTATGTTCGGACTTCTGTAACGCGTTGGTTTCAAAGTGTTCCATATATAGGTTTGCGATGACCGGTGAGAGGGGTGATCCCATGGGTGCTCCTTCTATCTGTTTGTATCTTTGTCCATTGTGGATGAAGTATGTGTTGGTTAGGCAGTGGTTGGTCAGATCTAGGATGTGCTTGGGGGGGTTGTATTTGTTGTGGATAGCTGTCAAGGCTTCTTGAATGGGCACTTGTGTGAAGAGCGAAACAACATTGAAGCTCACGAGTAGGTCATTGGGTTGTAGGTCTTGTTTCTTTATAATTTCTATGAAGTGGAACGAGTTTTGTACGTATGAAGTGATGGATTCACACCAAACACAAACCCAGACCCTTCCCACAGATGAAACGAAACCACCATCCAATAACAAAACCACGACTGCACCATCTACTGCTACACCCCACTCCAGTCACCACATGGAGCACACTTACACACGCCAAAAAAACATTGGGAGACCACAGACACGTAGCCAGACCAAAATGAATTCACAAGACACAGGACCCCACTCCACCAAAGCCCAGGATGCTGCCAGAACGCCCATCACCAAGGTCGTTAAGAAACAAAAGGCTGATAGACACACATCCAGCACCTCACCCACACAGGATGTCTCTAAACAGCCATCTAACCCACCAGCAGTTAATCCCTTAACGATCGCCTCAGCCACACAGCAGATCACAAAAGAACAAACGAACCTACAATCAGCAACAGAGCAAGCAAACCACACACCCCCAGCAGTATTTATAGAAGGACTTCAACTGAGATCACGCTTTGCTTCAAGAAGAAAGAAGCCAGAACACCAGCCTGAAGATGACGAGTGAGACCTCGTCGAAACGTCGCCAAAACAACCAGATTTCTACACGGGAAGAAACCCGAATCCACCCTAACATGCATACCTATACCCGTGAAAATCTACAAAAACATATATATATATATATATATATATATATATATATAATATATATATATATATATATTATATATATATATATATATATAATATTTCTTTCCAATCAATTCTTTACTTTCACATCACATGTCACAGTGCTTCTCTCACCCACACTTCTGAGCTACGCTTCACTGTCCTTGGACATTAGTCTTCTTGTTAAGGCCATTTTACCGAGCTTGCTTCAGTCCACAGCTGGACTCCATATCTCTAATAGCAAGTTGAAAAACTCACAGACAAGAATATTCTTGACAAATGTGATGTTTTGTGCACATGTGCACTTCTTCAGACATATATAGCAGCGGAATGAGGTGCAAGATATAATATGAGAAGAGATATGCATTTCATACCAGATATTCAATTGGTTGTAGCCTAGATATCATTGGCTGTAGTTTATAGAGTTGGGGGGTGGATAGGGGATGGAAGGAGGAGGGGGGGAAGAGGAGGGAGAGTTAATTAGTAGAAATGGTGAGAACATTAAATGTTGAGAAGACTGAGTTAGAGCTGTATAGTTTTATGGTTTTATGGCTCACGCCAGCCTCTGTTTATGTTTAAAGTATGGGAAGTAAATTCCTCAAGTGACAGAAACCAGATCAGATCAGATCAGATCAGATCAGATCAGATCAGATCAGATCAGATCAGAGAGGTAGTGGAAAAGACGGGGTGGGGGTGGGGAGAGAATGGGAGTTTTTAAGTTAGAGTCCATGAAAAAATGATAATGTAGAGTTTTTACCTTAGAGTCCATGAAAAAGTGGCAATATGGTAATATTACATTTGATAATGACTTAAGAACCCCCGACTTATGTTCAATCCCTTATTGTGTGTGTCCATCATGGATATAAATCTTATTTTAGCTGTTTCCCTTTGTATTCTTGATCTGTAAAGATTCTGTTCCAAAATGGTGACCTTCAGGTCCTTCAAGGAGTGTCCAGGTAAACTGAAGTGATTTGAGACAGGTTTCTGGGTATTGTGGTTTCTTATGTCAAACTTGTGTCCATTGATGCATTTTCTTAGAGATTGCCAGGACAATATTTACAAGAAGTACCAAAACAATCAGACTGTTTAAATGCACATAGATGTGAGACAGTTCACAGTAGTGGACAACTTTAGCAGAAGCAGGCCATACACAGAGACATGGAATTCCATTCATAGATTTGTGCTGGCAATGGCTTAGGAGAGAAAACCTAAATATTATTCTTGTGTTTACATATAAACCAAGGCTACAAGTAGTTCTTTAAAGCTGTAATAGTTGCTTGCTTTTCAAAGTGATACTATGTTTTAGACATGTGCTCTCTGTACTCTCAGAGTGAAATACTGTATATTAGAAACAAAATATAATTTCACTTTTATGAAATATGCTAATCTTGGAGATGAAATCTTTCATTTGGATTGTGCCTTTTAAAAGCATAAGCATCTGCATTTTTAGAATGTAGCCGAAACATTCTCCTTGGTTTGTTTAAATTCTTAATGTATGTTTTCTGTAGCTTTTATAACATCTGTATAATTTTGATTATTTTTACTATACCATATTTACATTTATGCTTTTAAAACAGGATGAAACATAACTTACACCTTTGGGAACCAATAAACTGTGAGTGATTGGTTGGTAATTTGATCTCACATGGGAAAATTTAAACCCATCAACGGAAATGTCACTTGTGATGGATCCCACAACTGAAACTACCAAGAAGTGTTATGAATTAGATCAGGGGTGCCCAAACTTTTTTTAAGGAGGGCCAGATTTGGTGGCTGAGAAAGTGTGAGGGGCCGGGTTGCTCCCCGACCCTGTTTACCACACTGCAGCCCCACCACACTGACCCATAAGCCCCCCCCCACTGACCCCTTGCAACCCCACCCGCACGAAGGAAGGCGGGGACCAAGGGAGGGAGGGAGGGAGGTGGAAACCAAGAGAGGAGGGAAGGAAGGTGGGGAACAAGGAAGGGAGGGAGGGAGGGAGGTGGGGACCAAGGGAGGGAGGAAAGAAGGAAGGTGGGGACCAAAGGAAGCACAGGGAGCCATGGCCACAGGTCGCCCCTTGGAAGAGGCGATCTGTGCGACCTTGCACCCCTCCCAAGCTCCCCAACAGTGGCGATGGCTCGCCTGCCAGCCCACCCCCACACATTCCCATGCGGTGCCGGTGGCAGTAAACTGCCCGTCCGCCCAGCCACCCAAGCTTCCCAGTGGTGCCGGTGGTGCGGCCCACGCGATCACTGCCCCATGCGTGCCCCCAACCTCACAATGTTCCCGGCCATGCCGGTGGCGGCGGCCCGCTCGCACTCCACCCTGTGCGTACACGCTGAGCTTCACAAGGTTCCCGTTGCCGTGGCGGAGCCTGCC
>JAWVWN010002953.1:0-44211 GCA_037367305.1 Phrynocephalus vlangalii
AAGCCCCACTCACCGCCATTTCTCTTCCCCCCCTCCCACGGATCGGCCCGTTTCCCTTCCAAATTAAAATGGGGGGGGGGAGAGAAAGGGGGAGGGGGAAGTTGGCGAAGGGGGTCCTTAGAGGGGGCAGGAACTCTTTTTACCTCCAGAGCCCAGGGTGTGTGTTTCGGGGGGGGGGGGTCCTTACTTCCTAACAACCCCTCCATTTAATCAGCACAGCACCCTCTTCCTCCTCCTCCTCCCCCCACAAAGGGATGCCCAGGAGGCTCCTCCCTTCTCCCCCCTCTCTCCCCCAGCTTCCATTTTACCCCATCCCCATCCCCAGTGCCCCCCTCTCCTCCGACCCCCCTCCCCATATCTGCCTCCCCATATCTGCCTCTCTCTCCCCCACCGTCCCTCCCGTCCTATTGCACGAACCTCCTCTTGGTTGTGGGGGGGGGGGCAGATCTTTCCTCTCCTTCCTGCAAACAGTCAGTGGGGGGGGAGAAGAAGGGGGGCTGGTTCTTTTTTTATGGGGGGGGAATTACCTCCTCTATCTCTTCCTCTCCCCCCCCCCCACCAATCCATGCCCCGGTTCGGCCTTTAAAAGCTTCTTCCTCCCTCTTTTTTCCTTGTGGGGGGGGGAGAGAAAAGCGAAGGAGGGGAAGGTTGGGGGGGGGCAAAATTACTCCTCTTCTCCCTCCCGAACCCTCAAAGGAGTGTGCAGTGGGGGGGTTCTCTCTTGGGATGCCCCCACCCCCATGGATGTCTTCAGCAACAAAGGGGGGTGTTGGGAGATGGGGGGCTGGTGGGGAGGGAGGGGGGAGGAGGAAAGACCCTCCTGGGCGTCCCTTTATGGGGGGGGGAGGAGGAGGACGAGGACGAGGAGGAGGAGGAGGAGGCGTTTCCCCCAATGGCATTGCAACCCCCCCCCAATTGCAATTGCACCACGCACCTCCTCCTCCTTGAGGGGGGTCTCTCTTTTCCTCCCCTCCTTCCAGCAACCACAGAGGAGAGCCTTCTTTTTTGGGGGGGGGGCAGAGAGAAGATTCCCCCCTCCCTCCCTGGGAGCCTTTCGGGGGTTTCCTGCCACTCTAGGAAGCGGGACTCCCTGCCCTCCCCCCTTGGAGGACCGAGGACTCCCCCCCCCCAACCGCCCTTCTCTGCCTCCCTTCTGCCCGCCCCCCCAGGAAGGGGAGGGGACCCCAGCCCCCCCCCAATACAAGCATTTTTGGGAGGAGGTCTAACTCAGAGCCAGTGTCCTTGGGCTGACCCTCCTCCCTGGAAGGCCTCCTCCTCCTCCTCCTCCCTAGGCATGGATGGGGTGCGGAGGAGGATCTCCTCCTTCCAAGGAGCAACCAACCCCTCAGGCAGCTTGGCTATTTATTATTGTGAGGGAACCTGGCTCTTCATGGGCAGGAAAAAACAAACAGACATGGGACCTATTGAACAATTTCAGATACAGGGAGCTTTAAAGGAATAACAAACCAGAAGCAAAGCCTGCTGCTTATCTACTGCCCCATAATGCTTCAAGCACTCTCTGGGCTGGTTACCATTTAATTATGGAGGCTACGCACTGCCCCCCCCTCTTCACCACATGAGCTGGGTAATCCTTCTACTGACCTCAAGAAAAAAAGTACAGTGGTACCTTGTATAAAGGAGCTAATTCGTTCCAAATGAAATTATGTTAAGCACAATTTTCCTTTATACAAATTTCCCATAGGAGTGCATTGAAAACAGAGTAATCCCTAATCGTGACCATTTTTATGTTGTACGGATTCGCCCCATAGGTGATTCTGTTAAACAAATTTCCCCTCTCTCTGGACTTTTTTATGTTGTACAGATTTTATGTTATACAAACCGTTTGTTATACAAGGGTCCAATGTACAAGAAAACTAGAACAGCAAAAAGTCTTATTTTCTCTAACCGCCCAGAAGAGGCTCTCCCTGTACAGCCGCCCGATAGCAGAAGAAAATATTGTCTAAAATTCGTATGGTGAGCCTGGGGGGAGGGGGGCACAGAAGAACATCCTCCATCTGATAACTGATCTGTCACATTGATTATCATTTAATTTTTATGCCACTGCTTATCTGCATCCCCCCTCCTCCCCCCCCCGCCCTGCCCTATTCCACGAACCTCCTCCTCCGCCTCCTTCTTGGGAGGGGGTCTCTCTCTCTTTCCTCTCCTTCCTGCAAAGAACCTTCTTTTTTGGCAGGGGGGCAGGGGCGGGGAGCTTCATGGAGAGCAGTCCCCCCCCCCCATCATTGGCATCCTTCAGTCTCCAAGGACTATGGTATCATGCCTGGAGTAGAGATCCTAGAAAAACAACACCTAGTGTGACTAAATAGACCAATTCGGGAATGGCAGTCTCTACCCCCCCCCAAACATCATATTTTCCGGGCACTCTAGGAAGCGGAACTTGCTGCCCTGCCCCCCCCCCCACACTCTGATGATGGCATGACCCCCCCTTTTTTTTTTCTTTGCCTCCCTTCTGGCCCTCCAAGGGAGGGGGAGAGGAGCCCCCCCCCAAAAAAAGACAAGCAGGGATGGAGGGAGAAAAGGGAAAAGGGGGTCCGCCTTCCTCCTCCTCCTGCCCTTGGATTTCCCCTCTTCTTCTTCATCATCATCTTCATCGTCATCATCATCTTCTTCTGCCCCATTTCAGACGGGGGGACTTCCCTCTCCTTCCCTCCGGAGCCCCCCCTTCCCTCCCTTCCTCCAAATCCCAGAAGTTCCCGAACTTTTTCCTTCCTTGCCCATTTCTTTATTTTCTGTGGACCCCTCCCCCGCCTAAGACTGAATTTCCCGGAACGTATTAACTTCAAACTTATTCCTGACAGCTGACACAGTGCTGCTCACTTTGATAAGAGGTTTTTTTGTTGTTGTAACGTGGACAATTGTAAAAAGAGAGAGAGAGAGAACACATACACCTTTTATTTATTTATTTTTACAGCTTATATGCCGCCCACTACCCAAAGGTCTCTGGGCAGCTATTTATTCCTACTTTTATTGAAAAGACACAAAATGCAAGTAAATATTTGGATTCGAAAGGAAACAAATCGTAACCTAGTGAAATTCTTACCTAAAATTAATATATAAATACAGGAGTGGTACCTTGCAGGACGAACTTCAATTATGCATATTCATCTTCTCTAAATTTACATCCCCCCCTTATCACTCCTCCCCCCATTTCATTATTTTCAGTCTTTTTCTCCCAGCCAAGGGCACAAAGTTTGAAGCTTCCAGTTAACGTCTTCATTCTCTCATCCACCGTCGATACTCAGTCCATTTCTCCTTGATTTTCTCTATTCTGTCTTCCCACGACATATCTTGATCAATAGTAGAAATTACATCTGACTGAATAATTTCAAACAAATAGTCGTGCCATTTATTATCTTTCCAGCCTGTCGCTATGACTGCTTCACCTGCTAACACCATTACGGCCTTTAATAATTCTACATGCTGCTTCTCGACTGTATCTATTCCCATTGTACTTATACACATTAATTCAGCATCTAGTTTTAGATTTATTGGGAATGATTTATTTATTTTTTAAACAATATTTTCCCAAAATATGGGGAAACATTCCCACCACATATGAGAATACTACCCTTTTGTTTTCTTACAATGCCAACAATTGGAATTTAGTCCTGAAAACATATTAGCTAACATGGCTGGGCTTCTACACCATCTGGTAAAACATTTCAATCCTAGTTCCTTACATTTGTATACGGTTGTTCCCCACCCTTTCGCGGTTCATGTACTGCAGTCCCGGTATATCGTGGGTCTGCAGTATATGGGGGGGAAAGGCCCCCTGGGGTAAGGAGGAAAGGCCTTCCCAGGCCCGTCAGAGGCCCCCAAAGTGCTTCCCCGCAAACTAGAAGTGACCGCCGGATCACTAGAAAGCACTTTGGGGGCCTCTGAGGGCCTGGGAAGCCCCTTGCAGGGCCGTTTGGGGCAGCGCCAGGCCTGGGGTAAGTACAAGAGCCCCCAGACAGCCCTCCCAGTCCCAACCTGACCCAGCATCCACATATTGCGGATTTTCAATGATCACGGGTCGGGTCGGGTCGGGTCCCTAACCCCTGCAATAGGTGGGGGTTTACTGTAGTTTTATTTTGGTAGTTCCATTCCTAAGTCTTACAGCTTTTTGCTCTGATATTTGCATTTCTGTCCCCCATTTTTTTATGTAATTGCACAATTGCTAGTCCTCTTTTGTTTTGATTCATTATTCTGTAAATTTCTTCTATTGGTTCTTCTATACCTATATCCCTTTCTTCTATTAATTTTTGATCCTTCTTATATTGGCCAGTTATTTTAACCAATATTGTGGACGTATTTCCCCTTCTAAAACTTGAATTGGTTTCAGCACTTCTCCATTTATACGTATCTTTTATTCTTCTAAATCCTGTTTGCCTAAGTAATTCCCACCATCCAGAATCTTTATAGTCCTTTTCTAATGTTTCCATTGGTGCCCATCTGGATAGTCCTTTTAGCCATTTTGGTTGCCACTTCTTCCAAACTTTCAATGTATTTCTCCTAGGTCCCATTTCTAATTTGTCTTCTCTAGTTGTCTTAGTTGTAAATACGCCAAATTTTCCTACCCCTTTATTTGCTTCATTTTCAAACCAAACCCATTTTGAATTCTCATCTTCTATTTCTAAAAGTGTTTTCAACTGAAAGGTCTGGTACACCCCACCCTAATTCTGAGTTATGTCTATAAATTCTAGTCTTTGAGCTAGCAAATATCCATTCCCTTATTTTTGCATTCCATGTATCTTTGTTTAGTAATTTCCAATGGTAACACGTGGAATAAATATATTAATTTTGGTAACCAAAATATTTGCACACTCCTAATTCTAGATGTTATATTTAAAGACTCTCTTTTCCATCTTTTCTTATCTCTCGTTATTTTCTTCCAAACTTTATTGTAATTTGCCTCCACTATCTTATTGATTTTCTGAAATACTTCTATCCCTAAATATCTAAATCTCTTTACTCCCAATCCTATTTTAATTAGTCCATTAATCTCTTTTTTTCCATCTAAACTCACATTTTGGTACATTACTTCTGATTTATCATATTAATTTTTAAACCTGAAGTTGTTTCAAAATCTTTTAATATCACCTTAAGTTCTTTAATTCCTTCATTAGGGTTGGACATTATTATAATTAAATCATCCACAAATTAATCTTCACCTCCTCTTTCCCTATTTTACAACCTTCTATCCTTCCTGAATTTCTAATTCTTTCTTCCTGAATTTCTAATTCTCATCTACAGCCATTACGAATAAAAAAAGGTGAGAGTGGACAACCTTGTCTCACTCCCCTTGTAATAGGAAATCAGTGTGCTCGCTATTTATTCGAACTACATGAGGACATAAGAATAGCCATGCTAGATCAGGCCAACAAGGGCCCATCTAGTCCAGCTTCCTGTATCTCACAGTGGCCCCACCAGATGCGTCTGGGAGCGCATGAGACTAGGTATCTGTCTCCTGATCCCACTCCCCTGTATTTGGCCCTTGAAGGACCCCAGTTTTAAGCCTTGAGATGACACATCTCCATCATGGTTTGTAACCTGTGATGGACTTTTCCTCCAGGAATCTGTCCAATCCCCTTTTGAAGGCATCCAGGCCAGATGCCATCAACACATTCTGTGGCAGCGAGTTCCACAGGCTAACAACACGCTGGGTGAAAAAATATTTTCTTTTGTCTGTTCTTACTCTCCCACCCCTCAGTTTGATTGGATGTCCCCTAGTTCTGGTATTTTGTGAGAGGGAGAAGAGCATCCCTCTATCCACTTTACTCATGCCCTGCATTATTTTGTACAGTACGTCTCAATCATATCCCCCCTCAGGTGCCTTTTTTCCAGACTAAAGGGACCCAAATGTTTCCGCCTTTCCGCATAAGGGAGGTGCCCCAACCTAGTAATCATTTTAGTTGCTCTCTTTTGCACCTTTTCCAGTTCCACTATGTCTTTCTTGAGATGCGGTGATCAGAATTGTACACAATACTCCAGGTGCGGCTTTACTATCATTTTGTATAATGGCATTATAATGTTGGCTGTTTTATTTTCAATCCCCTTTTTGATCATCCCTAGCATGGAATTGGCCTTCTTCACCACTGCCACACATTGGGGAGACACCTTCATGGAGCTGTCCACCAACACACCAAGATCTCTTTCCTGATCCGTCATGGATAGCTCAGAGCCCATGAGTTGATAGATAAAGTTTGGATTTTTTGCCCCAATATGCATTACTTTACATTTGGCTACAATGAAATGCATTTGCCATTTTGCAGCCCATTCCCCCTGTTTAGAGAGATTCTTCTGGAGCTCTTCACAATATTCTCTGGTTTTTACCACACTGAAAGGTTTTGTGTCATCGGCAAACTTGGCCACTTCACTGCTTATCCCTGTCTCCAGGTCATTAATGAACAGATTGAAAAGCACCGGTCCCAGGACAGAGCCGTGGGGCACACCGCTTTTCACCTCTCTCCATTGTGAACATTTCCCATTGACACCTACTCTTTGTTTCCCGGATCTCAACCAGTTCTCAGTCAATAAGAGTACCTACTCTCTTATCCTCTGACTGTGCAATTTTCTCAGCAGCCTTTCGTGAGGGACTGTGCCAAAAGGCCTTCTGAAAATCAAGGTAGATAATATCCACCGGTTCACCCAAATCTACATGCTTCTTGACCTTTTCAAAGAATTCTAAAAGGTTTGTCAGGCAAGATTTACCCTTACAGAAGCCATGCTGATTTTCTTTCAGCAAGTTTTGTTCTCTGTTTCACTTCATTCTGTTTGTTCGGTTCTCTCAGCAGCAGGTCTGCTTGGTCTCACCACCAGGGTCAAATGGCTGAGTCTGGCCTTACTCCTGAGAGGAATACACTTAGTGTGACTCTACCCCCCAGCTAAGAGAAAGGATTAGTCTGGCACCACCCTCTGCTTCCTTTGTTTGAGGAGGCTTCTAGCTATTTTTTTTACTGACTAATGGCTCTTTGCTATTTAAAGGAGCCGTTTAAGTTAGCAGAGGCAGTTAAACAGCAGGTCTGCTTGGTCTCACATACATTTTTACACAAATATATATAAACCTGTTTGAAGGTTTTTTGCATCTCAGGTGCCTCTTTCCAACTCCTCCCTTCCTCTTCTAAAGGGCTAAATCCTTGGGCTATTGAGACCTTCCCTCCCAAAGAGCTTCCCTCAGGAAGGAGAGAAGCACCCTTGCCTCCTCCTCTTCTGCTCCTCCCGATTGCACCTAGGTCCTCCCCAGCAACCCTGCTGCCTTTTAATCAATACATGTAAAAACAATTCATACAGTGTTTGCTACATAAAACAAAACAGAAACAGAGCACCAAAAAGACATTCAAAAGCATTTTTAAGAAGTGTCGAAAGGGATGAAATCAGAGAGAAAAGGGGATTCTCCCCAAATCAACTCAGGAAGGAGTAACGCAAGGTGGAGAAAGAAGGGCCTCTCTCCTGCCATGGTTTATAAGATGTATTCTCTCCCCAAACATTTTCCCATGCTCCAGGCATTCAGAACGCTTCTTCTCTGCGAAGGCCATTGTTGAGATTTATCACCTCCACACTTACGACAATGTGGACATCTCATATATAAGCAGAGTTAGGAAGTGTAGGAAGAGAACTTATATCACACACACAGAGAGAGAGTATAAGTAAAAATCTTATAGCAGGGTATTAAAAATTCAGTTGCAATATATACAAAGTGGGTCCTAAGATGCGAAAAAAAGCAACCAGATTGACTGAAACTGGCCCCTCAGTTCTGACATTCAAACAGTTTCCTCACCTGTGTGGATCCTGTTATGTGTAGCAAGGCTTCTAGCTTGACTAAACCTCTTTCCACACTTGAGACATTCAAATGGTGCCTCCCCTGTGCACGTCCAGTGATGCTTAGCAAGGCTTCCAGAATCAATGAACCTTTTTCCGCACTCCATACATTCAAGTGGCGTCTCGCCTGTGTGGGTCCTGTGGTGGTTGGCAAGGCCTCCAGAATGACTGAACCTCTTTCCACAATCAAAGCATTCAAATGGTTTCTTGCCTGTGTGGGTCCTGCGGTGGCTAGCAAGGCTTCCAGCTTCACTGAATCTCTTTTCAGGCAATCCTTCTACAAACTTAATAAAGGAATATTTACACGATAGGTCTTTATACAGAGGCTGCCAGCAACTGTAACACCATACAACATTCTCAGGCATTTCAGAAAATACATAACGCGCATTCTCCAACATGTTTTTTACAAAGAAGGTTTTCCCACAACCACTGGGTCCCGCGAGAATGGCTGAAAAAGGATGGTTCCACAGAGTGCTCCTCTTAGTATCCATAAGGGACCGTTTTAAATCCGTCCGTAATCACTCTTTTGTCATACACTACTTTTTGTGTTTTTCTTAAAGTTTTAGTGTGGATGAGCCACTGTCGTTTATCTCTCACAATGCCCGGCTGTTCTACAACTATTTCACGAGGAGGGTTATCTTTCTTGTCTGAAACATAGGCAAACACGAGGTCTTGAAGCGTGTCAAAATTAATTTTCTCACTGTTTGCCACATTCAGTGTGATCCCTTTGACTTTCACACAGGCACTGCCCCCCGACAATGTGTAAGCGTAGCTCTTAGGGCCTGTTGAAACAAAACGAGTAATGTGCTCCCCCTCTGGTATCTCGCTGGTTAAGTCACCCAGATAATCCCCCAGAGGGGGATTCCAATCGCCCTCCCTGTGAACAAAAATAACAGAGTCTGTATCATGGTACAGGACCCTGTCCTGCAGCCGGTCCAACAGTTTATAAAGTTCCAAACGGGCATATGCAGTTGTGAAACAGGCTATGAAGGGATTTTTCATACCTGAGGTTGTCATTCTGTCTGTGTTATGCTTCCAGGTTACGCAGGCCGCATCATCATCAAGAAACTCACACATGGAAACTGAAAATGTTTCTGAGAACAAGAGATTGAAAAACCTGTCTGGGTCCCTTACTACCTCTGTGTTAGGGAGGTTTGTCCTCTGGCCAAATTTTCCCCACAGTGAGTTTAAAAACAACTTAGCAATCTGCCTCTTTGCAGGGTTCGGCTCTATTTTTTTGCGGCGTAGCAACACCCCCTCTTTTTCGAGGTAATCTGCTATATATTTATCTTTATCAGCCTCTGTGACACACCAGTGGGGAAAACCTGATGCCTCCTGTTTCTGCCGCAGGTGTGTCTTCATATAATCAGAAAACAAATCACCCGATCTCTGAGAAAAATGCCACACTTCAAAGATTTTTCCAACCCTGTACCCCTTCTCTATAGCAACATTCATCTCTATAGTGCACCAGGTCCCTGTTAAAGCCCGCTCATCATCTGAATGATTGCATGGTTCTAGCTGGCGGAGTTCTGCACATGTAGAGCACAGCACAAACATGAGCTTTCCACCTACCCTCGACGGTAACACTGGGAAGAAGAGACCTCTTGGCGGGTAAACTTTGGCTTTTATCAACCCGAAATAATCTGTAGGAGAATCAAAGTTCTCATGGACTATTATCGGATGTCCAAGGGGGTACTCTCAGTTTTTTTGTACATGGGGATAAAGGGACGTGAAATCATAATAACGAATCTCCTCCCCCTTCGCCGGCTTGTAGTACAAACACACTGCATTTGTACGTCCACCAAAGAGGGCATCCCTCAGTTCTAAGGGCTCTGGAAACTGTGCGGTGGCGAGGAAGTTTTGGACTTCTTTGTCAGTTTTTATCATGTTTTTCCACTCATGCTCCCATACTGATCTCACTTCATAACCCATGCTTTTCAGGATTGCTGTCCGCTCCTCAGTAGCATTATGAAGCTGCCTGTAAGTTTTACCAATCAAGGGGTTCCAGTCCTCTGCAGGGTAGCAGAGGGGGCACCCGTGATAAAAACAACCCACAAATTCCAGACAGACTGGCTGACCATTTACTACAGCATAGCCATCAACAAAATATTGACCCACCTGAACCTCGCCACCATTTAAGGCATGCTGAATCTCTAGCTTTTCTTTATGTTTAAGGTACAGCAACCATTGGATGGCAGGTGTTGAGTATCTTTTGACCTGGTGGTGATAATTATCTGCAGGTGGTATCGCTATGGAATCTTCCGGCATAAATTTGAACCTGTACATGGCTAGGCTCACGCTGGCCAGAGTTAGGTATTGGAGGGGGTCTATGGCATAATATTCAGTTTCTTTTTTTTTTCACAATCTTTTTTAAGGTCAGCGTCATGATTTCGTGGCGATATTTTGTACAAGCCTGCACCAGGATATGTACATCCTGCTTGCAATAATGTGCTATCTCTTTTTTCATGTCGAATGTCTGCATTTTATTCTCTTCATACCATTCTAAAAAAGCTTTCTGCTCAGCAGGCATCATGTACTGCAGCCCGTAGTCTTCTGGCGGGGGCAAAGGCCCTACATAATTACTATTTTCAGGCCTGTTAAAATAGTGTGGGAAATATCCTTTGCACCCCGAAAATCCGAGCGCTTTCGGAAGCTTAGAGAGCCCGATGGGCAAATGGCTGAGTGAATCCATGAATTTTATGCCTAGGCCTTTAACGGTGACACAGAGGAGTTTCCCACCTTGAGCTATGATATCTACATCCAGTTTTTCTTTAACCAGCTGGTTAAGCATGAAATAACAGTCATAACCTTTGGAATTATGGGCTATGAAAGTAGTACCGCTAAAACGATTATCTTTAGTGAATGTCAATATAAAGTCTGCTATGCACGACTCTCCTTTGAACTCCCAAGTCCGACCATAAGGCCAACGTCTCACCTTTTTCTTAGCACTCCTTACACCAAGGATCTTCTCCTCCTCCACCTCCTCCTCCTCATCCGTCTCAATCTCATCCACCTCAACAGTAGCAGCATTTTTTTCAGGGAGCACATTCATTTCATCCTGAAAACATTCCACAGTTTCCCCACCAAAAGCCTCAGCAAAACAGTAAGTAGCTACATGTACGCCTGTGTCTTGTTGTGCCTCGATGTCATAAAATATATATTGCGTTGAAATTTCAGGGTATTTAACAGGTTGCATAATGCATAGATGTTTTTCATCATCCTCTTTTAAGATATCCCAACATATTGTGCATTGACGCCCTCGGCAACTGGCAGTGCTATGATCGTACTTTTGATAATGCCTACATTGTTTACAATATATCTTAAGCACACAGGGCACTTTACCTTCTGAGGCCAGTTTGTCATGAGCTTTTAAACAGTCAGCTGATTGGCAGAGCAGTTTGCAACAACCACATCTCTGCTGTTCATCTAATTTAGGGGTACAATCCTCTTTCAAACACATCCTACAGAAAAATAGGCAGCGATGTGTATGTTGATAGAGGTTGTTACAATAGGAGCAGTAATTTTTTGAACCAAAAAGCCCCTTTACATTAAGAACACCATAGTAATGACTATCATACAGGAATAGGGTATGTGTTTGGGCATAGCGCTGAGTCCCCGACTTAAATAAACCCCAGCCATCCTTATTATAAAGAGCAATTTGGATATTCCGCTGTAGATGGTGTTCAAATAGACCAATGTCATTCAAAGACACCTGTTTCTGCTCAGGCCACCCAGCCTCCTGACAGAGCTGTTTAGCAGCTTGCACCAGCTCAGAGTCTGTAGGTATTGCACCACAATCAGCATGAGCTATGACAGCAGACAAACTTCCTGCGAAACAGAGCATGCCATCCACACTCTTAAAATCTACCAGATGTTGCCTCTTTTTAGCAATGATGTTGCTGTATGGTATAGTATTCAAGCGTCTGTTTGGCCTACCGCCGCCTCTTGGTGGTTTAACAATTGTGACAACTAAACGTAAAGCACCCTCTGTACAAAGTTCCATGTTGCTCTGTAACAAATTACTCATATTTGTTAGGAATGCCTCGGGGTCCAAGGCTTCTTTTGACTGTTTTACTGAATATAAAGCATCTCTCATGTTACCACCCTCAAGCCGCATCTGAACAAAATCTTCAGGGTCAATGTTCTGGTTGATATCATTAAGCACCTGCTGTATCGCATTATAAAGTGCTGCCATTGCATCAGCATAGGAACCAATATGCTCCAGATTAACAAAGCGGAAAATAATACCCCTACGCATAGCATTATACTGTTCCTGCACCCAGGTCCATGTTCTCAAAATTTCAGCATAAACAGGGGGAGCTTGCTGACCAGATGATGCATTGTCATTTACAGAATCTGGAGATTCACCAACCTCAACCTCTGGATGCTGTGAGGTCTCTAGAGAACAGGGCTGTGAAGATTCACCAACCTCAACCTCTGGATGCTGTGAGGTCTCTAGAGAACAGGGCTGTGAAGATTCACCAACCTCAACCTCTGGATGCTGTGAGGTTTCTAGAGAACAAGGCTGTGAAGATTCACCAACCTCAACCTCTGGATGCTGTGAGGTTTCTAGAGAACAAGGCTGTGAAGATTCACCAACCTCAACCTCTGGATGCTGTGAGGTTTCTAGAGAACAAGGCTGTGAAGATTCACCAACCTCAACCTCTGGATGCTGTGAGGTCTCTAGAGAACAGGGCTGCTGAACATTTGTGGGGTTATGGTGTGTAGCAGGCCTGGAACGCTTTTTGCGACGTGAAAGAAACTTTTTAGCATTTCTCAGCAGTTTGCTAGCTATAACCCTACAAGACTGATCCCCTCTGGCCAAGACTTTTTTCTTTTTCAGGGTTCTTTTCTTAAAATAGCTATAACCCCGCCCTCTTTGATAATACATGCATACAGATTCAACATGATAACCTTCCATGGTTTTAATAGAATCACAATCATTCATGGCTGACAATTGTTGCTCAAGACTTTTAGCATATCGCGAAAGCTCCATGAGAGAATATGAAGTGTATTTAACAAAGCCAAGCATACTTTCTAAAACCTTATAATGGTTTTTGGTTTTTGTTGAATCAGTGTCATGGCTGTTGTTAGCTGGATGAAATGGAGCAGCCATCGTAGAGCTGCCTGGAGAGTTGCTCCTTTCCACAGGGACATCCGGTATTGGTGGGTCAGGAAAATGGGATTTGCATGCCCTTTTGCATGCTGGTTCTTTTATACTTCCTAAAATAAATGATACGACAGCAATAATCAATATCTCTAGTTTTCTCAACCCACTAACTGCTTCTGAGACTCTTTACACACACACACACACACACACACACACACACACACACACACACACACACACACACACACACACACACACACTCACCTGAACTTTTCCGTTTCATGCTGCCTGGGTTGACCACCGCAGGATGAGGATGAACAGTTTCATTGATGTCTGAAATATAACAATGAAATTTATTGTTGTAGTCTGTAGTATAACAAAGGATTTTGTGCCCTCTTGTATTTACTGCCATACCAGAATATTAAAAGGGGGAACTACACACCTTTTGAGGACATTGTCAAGGGCTGAGGCGAGTGCATTTTCCTGAAATCTTCTTTTGTTGTGCTCGAATGGGGATCATTGCCTGAAATATTACAAATATTTTTACAGGGGTGTGTCAGAAATACCCCCACCCACCCTAAGCTTATTGCCAAAGCAGAATTTATAAGGAGGTTGTGAAATAGTACCTTTTTTTGAGGATCCCTTCATTGGAGAGGCATCAACAAAGTCATCCGCTAAATATTTATCTAAAACATAAAAATATGCCACTAAAAATCACAGGTCCCATTTAATATGCAAACAACACATGATCCCCACCCCCAAAATATATTGCAATGACATTTTATTTAAAACCATTTTTGTGAGAGGCATAACTGACCTAAATCTTTTCCAGGGGGTGGTGCGAGTCCCAATTTTAGGGGTTTCATTGGCAGAACAGGCGGCGGGGGGGGCGACCTGAAAAAGGTTTGCAAGTTACAACATGACTGTGCACACGCTTAAGACACAGGATGGCAGGCATCACCCATTCTGTACTCAGCAAATACCTAATGCATGCTTGCTGCAGCTATTTATCAGAAAATGAGAAACAGACACCCCATCATCAAATGCATCCTCTGACCGAAAGCCTGAATAATATTTTAGAAAGAATTGTTGCCTCTAACAACCCAACTTTGAAAGCAAGATTCACAGTTATTTGCAGGAGTTACAGCTGCGCAATATTAGTGAAACATGCAGCCTGTTTATGAAGACTGCTGCAGTCACAGTTTCTGATAATCAGATGAATTGGGGGGCGCATATTAGCATTAATAATGTACGCTGCCTGCTTGTTAAAACAATTTCAACAAACCCACGGTGTTTTGTCTAAAAACGATGTCAGCCAAATGGTACAATGCGTGACTGAATTTTTAACAACCCATAAAACCTGGCTTTGGAATCTGGACTCTTGGGTAAGTTTTATTTGAAAGAAAATTACCCCCCCCATGATTCTCTTACAAAGTATTGAAATAGTATTTGACACAGTCTTCCCCCACCCCCTTTTCTCATGCAGGAAAATGGGCTGGCAGCAATATTAGATACCCACAACAGGAAACATCCAGCAACTAATTTTCTGAGAAAACTTATGATCAACCTCTTTTATAAAGTATTTTAACAAATCTCTAAATGCTGTAAGCTTATAATCACAGAATAAAAGTTTTGAACCATATGAAACGCATGTAGTCTCATTAATGTTGAGACACATTTCAACTGGTCCAAGATTTAAACATTTAAAAACTACCTAGATTTGGAAATATATCCAATTAATTCCTATGATCCATAATTAAATGCCTTCTAAACAAGATTTTCAAAAGAATAACCATAATTAACACACCTATCAACAGATTTCTAAAACCGCTCATATCTCCCCATAAAGCAAATGCGAAAACTCACCCTTGTCACAGCTTTGCAAGTTGGAATATGCTGCATAGATCTGAGGCTCCTCAATGGGGTATACTTCCAACCACAACCAGGGGGTGATATTTGTACAAAGTCTGTATTTCATTGGTTAATTTTTAAGAGGAGCCCCCAATGGGTAAGAGCTGGTTGTAATGATGGCGAAACTCTGATTAGAGGATCTGCCTGGTATCAGTGTAAATATTTTGAAATAGCCCACATCAAGCAACAATGAGTTTCTGTATTTTTTTTTTTCAAGACATACAATTCAAGAAACCACCCTGGCTAACTTTTAAAAATCATTGCAATAAAATACAAAAGAGAATGATATGTGTAACAGCATTTATTCAATAAATTCACAGACATTTATGCAGCTTTCAAAAACTCTTTTAGGCTGTAATATTTTCTACTTGGGTCAGATAAAAACACGGCTACTTATGCAGTCAGGGCCGAAACAGGAATTTTTTCTATTTCCAGTCTCACAGTATCTAGAGATTTTTCCTTCTGGTTGAAGGTCCAGTCAATGGGTACTGATAGTCTTCCCAAGATATGCCTAATTGAACAGGCTGTCATCCCCAATTCCTGGGCCAGACAAAATGGTATCATTATCGCACATTTTGGGCTCTCAACCCAGAGCCTGCTTGTCAGTGGTCAACAGGCCAAAATTACCTTTAAACAAAGAGCTCTGGATGTTAGTGCACAACAGGATATGGAGCTCCTCTCCCAAAAAAAGATCCCTAAGCTGGCTATCTAAAAAACAAACTGGTATTCAAGTGCGAGAAGTATCTAACAATTAGTTTACCTTATTCTTTGAGGAGAGCCTATACAAGATTAAGATTCGAATTCTTGGAATCATAGAATAAATTTGGCCGTTTTCAAAATCTACCTACCACGAGAGAACATATATCTACAGCGCCCCCGCTATAGAAGATATTGCCCATATTTTATTTGATTGTGACTTATATACAGCCCTCAGACAGTCTTATTTATCAAAAATGATGGCCAAAATTGCCCATTGGAATGTGAACTTTCAGCTCGCCTTTTTACTTCAAAGCTCAAACATGCAGATTGTGCATGGTGTCGCCAAATTCATATGTAAGGCAGCCAGAGTAAGATCTTCCTATATTGATCAAATTGGCATTTACTGTAGGGGCGACGCTGACTCTTGAATGATAACATTTTGTTTTGGCCACCCTAACTTTGAAAACTGTTCAGTCACAACTTGTATTTTTTTGTATCTTTCTGGACTTACGTAGTTTTAGTACTTGATATGGCCCGAACGGCTAAACAATAAAGTTGTTGTTGTTATTTAATTCTAGCCATACAATGAATTTATTGTCCTCAATATCAAGCATTGGAGAATAACAGTCTTGTAACACATTTTGGGCATGAGGTGGGGCTGTTAGCCAACTTTTCATACATGCACCTTGCTGACAGACAGTTTCTGTGAGATATTGTAACAATGGCCAAGAGTTGATGTTTGCGATGGGTTAATAGTCACACTGATACCAGCAAAGAATCAGCTAAAACACACATTCATTGATGTAACTGAAAAACAATGAGTTTCTGTATTGTCCTCAATATCAAGCATTGGAGAAAACAGTCTTGTAACACATTTTGGGCATGAGGTGGGGCTGCTAGCCAACTTTTCATACATGCACCTTGCTGACAGACAGTTTCTGTGAGATATTGTAACAATGGCCAAGAGTTGATGTTTGCGGATGGGTTAATAGTCACAATGGTACCAGGCAAAGAATCAGCTAAAACACACGATTCTTGCTCTACCTTGAAAACATTGGGTTTCTGTATTTTATCTATAATTAAAGTCATTTAATTTCCACGTGTACCTCTGCAATATTTTTTCAAGAGGGCCCTAGAGCTGGTGTTTGCATCTAAGTTAATTATTAGAACTGCACCATGCAAAATCAGCTAAAACATACGCTTCTTGCTTTACCTTGAAAACAATGAATTCCTGTATTTTACCTATAATTAAAGTCGTTTAATTTCAACGTGTACCTCTGCAGTATTTTTTCAAGATAGTCCCCTTTTTAATATCATCACAATAAAAACCAAAACAGATTATTTTGTATAACAGCCTTTTATTTAGGAAAAGAATTACATCATGGATTGCACAGTGGCAGGCAGGCCTGAACAGGATTGAAAAGGGGGCACCTGTGTTTAGTTTTTCTAAGCTTCTTGACAAAGCTGACTACCATCGTATCATTGCCCAATGAATCGCCAGTGTACATTTTTAATATTTTTGGAAAAGAGAAGCCTTTTGTTCTGTTCTGTAAAAAGAAGACACAGTGATAGCCGCAGGTGGCAGCTAAGGGATGCTGCAACTGACTCCTTTGGTATGTTATCTCATTGGTCTGCCTCATTAAAAAGTCATAGATGTCTTCAGGAAATAGCGGATTATTTGGGGCTGCTCCATATGAATCAAAAAACTCCGCGGGGCCATGTACTGGTAGATAGATAGCCAGCCAGTGTTCGCCAGGCAGTGTGTGAGGATGGTGTTGACCACGATCCCAGCTGGCCGCTTGGTAATAAACCCCCCGGGTAGCATATCACTGGGATAAACACCTGCAAAGTATTTGTTTTTATGTAATAAATTCAATATCTGGACTGTGTTCATCTTCACATGTAATCAAAGAGGACGTTTCTGCTGTGATTAATTTCAATCACGTTGTCAAATACCCCATAATAAAATCATATTAATAGTGTTGGGAAGGGGTACAGCAAACCGGATCTCGGCTCTGAGGTTACCTGTTCTGATCAGAGAATAGTGATCAGAGCAGGCCTGATCAGGGGTGAGGTCAAAAACATACAGTGTGTACCCCTGCAAAAATTCGTGACGGTTAATAGCTATGTCCAAATCTTTCATGCTTCTCCCCGTGGCTTTGGCCAATTGCATGTATTCACGCACGCATAGGTTGTCTCGAAAATTAGGCTGTAGAGGCTTTGATGGGGTCTGAACTCCATCCACATACAACGCTACAAAATTGACGTTGTAGTGTTTAAAGTTGAAGGGGTTTCGTGTGTATTGACCGCTGAATGCCTCATTGTCAACAAAGCCTATGACCAGTTTCTTAGGCAGTTTGCCCCAAAAAAAGATTTTCTTGGTTGCAGACAAGACTCCCAGCAGCTATGCTGAAAACTTTCATTCCAATCCGCTCAACAGGATACTTTGCATTAGAGGTAAGAAGCGCTTCAGTGTGCCCTAGACGCACACCGGGGATACTTTTCACTCTTTTAACAAACAAAGCTGCATTTAAAATATGTACTGTATAATTTGCATTGTCATCTCCACTCATCAAACAGAACGCATCCTTGCTGCGTGTGAGTTTGATCTTCACATCTACACCATTCAGCAGCATTTTGTCCTGGAAAAATATATCGCTGTGTAATGGCCCCATGAGATCCCAGGTCCGGCTACCTGCTGTCTGATGTGCTCTAGATTTAAAGCCCCAGTTTCCCTCACCAGCGGCTAGGCTTGCAGATTCCATCGTTTGATAGGCATCTTTATAAAAACCACCTGCTGCAAATTGTGTACTCAAGGCATCGGCGCTGTAGTTCAGAAGCAGTTCTAAAATGGCTCGGTAGGGATAACAGTTGTGACTCTGACTGATCAACCTATCGCCGAGGGTAACATCCAGCTGGCTAAACAGCGAGGCAATGGGGTAATTGACCAACCCCGTTTTGGCGGCATCAGCCATGTTTGAACCATCTGCTTTTGTTATTTTGCAACACAGAAAAAGAAGCGAATGACTGAGGTCTAAATAAAATTCACTCGCCCCTGTTATATAAAATTCCACAGGTGCATTAGGGCTTAGGGCTGACAGAGGCGGGACTTCAACGTACATACTGCTTTCCACGCAGTGTTGTGTTGGTGATATTTGAAAAAGATACAGCTAGGATTTGGTAAATTCATAACAGGAGTTATGAATGAATGCCATTTTAAAATATGTCTCTTCCGCTGTGTTTTAGTATCTTTGTTTTGCGGCCTCCTCTCCTCTTCCTGACCTGAAGCTTCTGAATTTTTCTACCACGATACCCCTTTTTTTAGGGGCTGAGGTGCTCCAATATGTTGGTGAGATGCTTTTCGTTTAACTCCACCCCTTCTTTTTAGGTACATGAGACCCCGAACCTTCTTGGTTCTCACCTTTTTCATAACATGACTCACACTACGTCTCCAGCTATGTTGTGCATGGCTGTCTTAACATGAGGTTAATAATCTGAAACCCCCTCCTCAAAAGAGGAACAGCCCTTCTGAAAAGTCCACGAAAAATGCCCCCCGAACCCGCTCCATACATGTTTTACAGCTCCATGAAACCAGGTAGACCACGGCCTGCCTGGCTTTGTAGTAGGCCCTATAGGCATCTACATTTCCCATAATCTTTAACGACAACCATTTTTGGATCATGCAGCTCTCTTTTGCACGCTCTAAAAAAAACCTCTTCTGGGTCGAACGTGTAAAACCCCACGACAACTTTCCCCCCGTTGAATGGCAACGTTTGGTTCTGGTCGGTCTTTATTTCAATGCTTATTGTGTTGATGTGCTCTTGTTCATTACATATAATGCGGCTTATCGTAAGTTATGGGGACACATTTTATAAGTTTCTCCTCTGACGGGTATGCACCGTAACAGGGGTACAGAGCTGTCTCCTACAATTTGGTGCTCTATGATATCCCGTATAACAGGTCATTGCGCTCACCCCTCCGGTAATGTCTGCAGCGTGGTCTATTTTATCGACAGGAACATCGGGTGTAGGCCCAATAGGTGGGCTAACCCCCCAGTGGCTGAGAATTTGTATGTGTTTTCCCCTATGAATCTAACTTTACCCTTTACAGGGTCCCTAGACAAAACGTATTTTAGGCGGATCTATGGCTACTTTTATATTGTCATTCATTCATCCAAAACAAATTGAATGCCTTGTAATAAAACCTCTGTGTAGTAGAAAACCCCATTTATTGCATCCTGATAAATGTAAAACATGGCATTTTTCATAGTTTGTGTACCAGCTGCGGGGGTACGAATTTCAGCCAGACCAACTTCCCCCCTGCACCGCTCAGATCTAAAGGGTTGTGTAGCATGTTTTTAAAATTAGCATTTGTATTTTGAGGAAAAATTTCCTTGCATGCATTGCTGGGGGGTGATGTAAAATCCGTTATCTCCCATTTCCAACTCTTCTATACAGGGTCACAAAATTTCAGACAGCCACCCAACTGTTGAACTTACTGGGCCAACCTTTCCATTTCACTAATTGAAGTTTCTTGAGCCACGGCCCTTTTTGTGGCCAAACCTTTTCAATTCTATACACCCCGCCTTCTGGGGTTTCACTTTTTGTAGTTTTCGGGATAAATGTCCCCCACAATACATCACCATGGAATCTGATAACAGGTATACGGGTCCCCCTTTGCTTTTGATAACCTGATCCACTATAAATATCTCTGTAGTGAAATTCTGTTCATAACCCTTATCGAACACCCCCTTTTTTTTGAAACCCTGACATGGTCTCCTTTTCTGAACAGCGGCCTCCTCCTCTTTCGTTTTAGCAGAGGTCCCATAGATTGTTTTTCCAGATGGCCAAAGAAGTTGTGAGGGGTCACATCTACAGGCCTACCTTGATAGTTCTGTGCATGCTGGATTAAGCTTCTTAGAGCGGGGTTTAATACATCCAAAAAAATTTGTACGTATTATTGGCTGTGAAATACCCCAATTTTTTTTTTAAAATTTCTGTTAAACCTTTCCACAACACCAGCCTGACCTCATTATTGGTGACAAAGGGTTATCCCATGTTTCTTTTAAAGCAGCTTACAGGCTTATTAGGAATCTAACCCCGATCTGTTTGAAGCTTCTCGGAGTCTATGGTTTTGTTTGAAAATGGCCGTAAAGCTTTGGACACCTCCCGCCCCCTTTGTCTTTGAGAGCCACAGCCCAGGCATATTTAGATAAAATATCAATGCATGTTAAAATGTACTTTTACCCCTGTTTACCTGAAAATTGCTGCATATCTACCAAATCCGCCTGCCATTGTGCATCGACTCCTGAAACAATAGTCTTTTTCTTTAAAATTATTCGGGCGGGGCTTATGGAGTTAAGCATCCTGATCAAAAAGCCATCGAAAACATCCTTGCCCTTAAGATTTGAGGGCCTTTTTTTCTCACTAAATAGAGGGTAACACCTCCAAAACTTCCAAAAACCCGGTGTAAAATATATATTTTTTTAAAATCCCCGGGTCAGGGATCTTGCAGCCCACAGACATAAACACAGATTAAGGGTTAAATAAACTTTATTCACAAAGAATAAGGCTGGAGCATTTTTTAAGATTTCAAAGGCTTTACCAGACTTATAATTTTTAAAATTTGCAAAATAGGCGGAAAAAGGCTATTTTCTAAGTTTAAAAAATAAAGACAGACATTATTGAATAACTGTTTAAAAATTCCAAGTATATGTTGAAAACCACTTGAAGCGTCAAAATTTTTTTTTTTTTTCACATGTATGACTTTTTGGGGGAAAATTTTTTTTTTCCAGCAATGTCCTTTAGAGAGCATTAAAACCCCCTTTTTTTAAAAATTTTTCAGCCCCCCCCAAAGCCCCAAAAAGAGTTATAAAAATTTTAAAAAAAAAAAACCACCTCGGGCCCCTGAACCGCCTCATAACCCTCATCTAAAGTCAAATATCCCTTGTGGCTCCTCTAAGCCCCCAGGTTCGGAACCATCTGGCATTCAATCCGCATTTTCTTTTGGTTTCGGCCCCCCGCTCTTACCCCCCTGAGGACAATCACACTCAAACGGACCAAAACAGGTCTCCCCCGCGTGAAGGGCAGGCTTTTGGGGTTTTTTTGGGGCAGAGTGGGCTTCCGCGATGGGGGTTTTTTTGGGGCAGAGGGGATGGAAAATCCCTAGGCCGTGGGCAGTGGGGGGCGACCCTTTTTGGGTTTTTAAACCCCCCTGCATTCTATTTCGGGGTCCCCGGGTTTTGGCGGAGATCCGGGGGCCGGGTTTTGGAGGGGGGCCCCCCTCTCGCTTTTGGCGGAGTCCGGGGTGTCCCCCTTCCGGAACTGGAGGGGAAAAACCCTTCTTTTCTTAAAGCCATCTTTCTCCACATAAACGGGACGGGGGGACCCCGGGCCAGTCGGTTTTCAGGAAAAGCGGAAAAAGGCGGCGGAGGGGCACCCCCGAAAAAACCCCTCTCTTTTTAAAAGGGGCCCTCGGCATGCGCACACCAGCAATAGGCCAGGCAACACATAGCCCGGCAGCCCAGGGGCAGCATGCCCCGGGCATGCCTGCGGGGGGGGGGAGGGGGCCCCCTTTCGTGGGGGGAGGGGGCAAGGCCCCCACCGGGGGAGGCGGAAGGGACGTCACTTCCGGGGAAAAAGGGGCCCGGAAGGTTCCGGTTCCGGGGGAAGGGGGGGGGGGGAAGGAGGACTTCCGGTAAGGGGGGGGGATTCGGGGAAGGGGGGGGCTTCTGGTAAGGGGGGGGACTTCCGGTTTTTTAGGGTTTTTTTTGCCCCTTTAAAAGGGGCACCCCTTTCCTCTACTAACCCTTTTTACTATCTTTAATCCTCTGGCAAGTCTAAGTTCATTTGCTTTTTTGTTTTTTTTACATCTCCCTGATATATTACTATTTGCTTTTACCCCTCTTTGGTGCTTTCTCATTTTTCCATTCCTTGTACTTTTTTTTTTTTATTTTTGCTGAGTTGAAATTTTTTTAGAAACCATTTTGGTTTTTTTTAAAATTTTCCAATTTTTTCCCCTTTCTTTTGGAAAGTTTTAAGTTTCCCTTTTAAAATCTCGTTTTTAAAGGGAACTCCCACTCATCTTGGCTCCTTTTTTTCATGTGTGGGCCCCGGGGAACCAGCCAATAATTCCCTAAGTTTACAAAATTGGCTTTTTTAAAAATCCGGGAACTTGTCTACTATGCTTAGCTTAAACCTTCCAATGTATAACAAAATTCCCCCAAAAAGGGCATGGTCACTTTTGCCTGTGTCCCACCCCCTTTAACCCTTTCAATGTCCTCCTTTTTGGGTTTTTAAACCCCGAAAAAAAATGTTTTGCCTCTTGTTGCCCCTCTACCTTTGGGCCATGAAATTTTTGAAAGGGGGATAAGGAATTTGTTAACCTTTTTTTTAGCGCGTAGGACTCCCAGCATATATCAATATTTAAAAACTCCCTTATCACACTTCCCATTTGCCTGTGTGGCCATTGCTCAAAGAAGGCATCATCCCACTCCCCAGCTGGTTGGGGCTAAAAATACCCCCACAATGACATCCCTCCTAGTTTTTTTTTGACCCCTGATTTTCACCCCTCTCAACAGGGGTTCCCTGCGTTTATTTTTTATTTATTCACATATAAATGTCCTTAATGTAAAAGCTACCCCCTCCTTTTTACTCGGCCTGTTCCTTTGAAACGGGATACCCCCAATGACTCATTCCAACATCGTCTATCCCCCATGTTTCATGATGCCAATTTTGTCTATTTTTTTTTCTGTTTTTGGGGTTCCAGCTCCTCTTGTTTTTTCCCCTGCTCTGTGCATTGGGAGAGACATTTGGGGGTGTGGTGTTCTTACCTTTTTTTCCCACAGAGTCTAAAATACTTCTTTTGCTCCTATTTCAACATTTGGGCTAATGCCACAACCCCTTCGGGGTTTTACCATTAAAGAATTTTTCCCCCCCCCCGCAAACTCATTTAAAGCTCTCCTTTTTAAATCAAAAACCTTTTTGGAAAAAGATCCCCCCCACTTGGTGAGGGCACCCCCCTGGCCCAAATCCCATCTGAATGAAAAAGAAACCCCCATGGTCCAAGAATCCGAATAGTTCCCCCGGGGCACCACCCCCAACCCCAATTTTTTCACTTCCACTATTTTTTTTTGCCTTTGGGGCCCCATGTCCTTCACGGGGGGGAGAGATAATTACCACCTGCCCACCCAGCCTTCAGCCCCTCCCACTCTTCTCCTTTTTTTGCATATAGAAAGCTCATTTGGACGATCATTAGTTCCTACATACCAAGAGAAAGGGTTAGAACAGGGGGCTTGATGATCTTGTCAGCTTCCCCTTACATCCTGAATCTTTCCCCGGGGGGACACAAAACCCCCCGTTCATTTTGCAGGCCTGCAAAGCCCCCTTTTTTCCTTTTTAAACAAGGAACCCCAAAACCACCTCCACCCCCCTTCCGGGTTGGGAGTTTTCCCCCGGTGCGCTGTAGATTCGGATTTCCCTTTTTGAAGGGTCTCGAGACTGCTCTTGTTCAGTTCCTTCTCCTGGTTGAAAGGGGAGAGGTTGGAACCTATTTTGCAACTGAAAATTTTTGCTGTTTTCCCAGTTTTCAATTCCCCCTAATGATCCCTAGCTTGGGGGTTGGGGGGTTTTTTTTTACTGCATGTTCAATTAAACCTGACTCAAAACTCTTTATGGATCAAACCGACCCTAAAAGGGATTAACCCCCTTTCGGGTTTCCCCCAAAATTTTTTTAAGGGGGGCCAATTCCTGGCTGAGAATGTGTCAGGGGCCTTTTTCCCCCGCCATAAAACCCCCCCCCCCTGCCCCCCTTCAACCCCCCCTGCAGAAGGAAAACAGGGGCCAAGGGAGAGGGGGTGGAAACCAAAAGGGGGAAGGAAGGGGGGAACAAGGAAGGGGGAAGGAAGGAAGGGGGGGACTGTGACAAAACCCCGGAAACAGGAGTAAGAATATACAAATCATCACCAACCCAGCGGGGTGGGGAATGGTATAAAAAAAAAGGGTGGCCCTAGTCATTAGGCATTCGGGGGGTTAAGTTTAATTTTAAGGTTGGAGAGTGAGTGCGAAGACACTGCTCTGTGAGATTTTTGTCAGGAGTGAGGGCATACTTTTTAAAAACTAGAAAAAATGGGGGGGGGCTGAAGAGTTATGAAATCTTTTTAAAAGTTAAACAACGCAACCACCTAGACATTTTTAATTCTTATTTTCTCAATAAACTTTGTCATTATTTTAAAATGTACACTAGCAGCCCAATTCATAAGTGAAAACTAAAAGGACAGCATTACAAGGGGAAAAAAAGCGGCGCATTACCTTTCCCCCAAAACAATTCAGTGTGAAAAGGGAGTGTCGTCAAATTGGGCACAGAAGGGGAGTCAAATAAACCCAGTTGTGCCTTTGAAAACCCAGTCTGTAAAGGGGTGACGTCACAGGGCCAAAAGGAAGGGAGGAAGGAAGGGGAAGGGGGGACCAAGGGAGGAGGAAAGAAAAAGGGGGGGGATAAAGGAAGCACAGGACCGTGGCCACAGGTTGCCCCTGGGAAAGGGGGTGATCTTGCAACCTTGCCCCCCCCCCCCAAGCCCCCACTGGGCGATGGCTCACCCCCAGCTCACCCCAAAGTCCTTTTGGGGGGGGGGGGCCCGCTCTCCTGCCCACCCACCCACATTTCCTTTTGGCTGCCGGTGGGGCAGACCCCCTGGCCCAGCCACCCAAGCTTCCCATGGCCCGGTGGGGGGCCCCCCCAATCACTGCCCCGTGGCTCCAACCTCACAATGTTGCCGGCTATGCTGGTGGGGCACCTGGTCCAAAACCCCACAAGTTTCCCGGGGTGGGCTGGGGTGGGGCCCACCCCCTCCCCCCCCCCACCCCACAATTCGCCCCGCCGGCCAGGCCACCCAGTCCCTCCAGCTTCCTGGGGGTGTCTGTGTTGGTGGAATATTTTTTTAAAAAAAAACAGGGGTAAGGGGAGGGGGAGGGAGGGGTGGGCCACCCCCCGGGGGCCATCAAATGGCCGTTGGGCCAAATTTGGGGCCCCCGGGCCGACTTTGGGCAGCCTGTTTATCCCGATTCTTTGTGACCCATTCCATGGAGTATTGTGATTGTTACGGGGGATTGCAACTCCAAAAATCCCCCCCTCCAAGCCCCCCTCTCCTGCTTCCTCCTTCTTGTTCCTTCCCCCCTTATTCGCGGAGGGGGAAAAGGGGGCATTTGTGGGGGGGACCCGAAAACTGCCCCATGGTGCTTTCGAGAGAAGGGCTGGGAGGAGAAGAGCCCTTAAGGGAGAAAAAAAAACCCTCTCACGGGGACAGAAAGCCGGGGACACACACACACAAAAAACACACACCAGAGCTGCTTTGGGGCCCCCCGGGGAGACGCGGGGCTCAGATTTCGGCCGGAAAGGGGCAAACCTGAGAGGGGAGGAACTTTAACCCCTTCCCCCTTCTTTGCCATCTGCCTCCCACCCACCCCCACACACGGGTAATAAAAGGGGGGAAATTTCCCCTTCGAAACCCCTTTTTTTGCCCCCCACCCCATAAAAGTTTTTTTTTTTCCTACAACTCCAGGAAAAGCCACACTCGCGCATTTCCCCTGGATCCCCCATTCCCCCCCCATGCACCCCACGCCCCCCCCCTTCCCCCCTCCCCCCCCCCCCCCCTTGCAACCCCCCCCCCATTGCACTTCCCCCAATAGCATAGCACCCCCCCAAATTGCACAACACCCCCCTCCTCCCCTTATTCTAGGGGGGGCTTTCCCCTCTTTACAAAAACCACAGAGAAGAGCCTTTGGGGGGGGGGGTTATATCTTAAAAAAAAGCCCCCTCCCTGGGAGCCTTTCACTTCCTCCACTCTAGAAGCGGACTCACTGCGCCCCCTTGAGAATGAATACTCCCCCCCCCAACACACCTTCTGGTCCTCCAAGGCAGGCACAGGCAGGCAGGGGGGGAAGGGGGGGGTCGACTGCCGCCCTCCTCCTCCCACTCCCTCCCCTCCTCTTCCTCCTCCTTTTTTTCTGCCCCATTTTAAGGGGTTTCCCCAATTTTTTCCCCCCCTTAAAGATAAAATGCGTTTTAAAACCCCCCCCTTTGTCCACCGGCAATGGCCCTACGATAGCTGGGGAACACAGCCTTCTTATAATCAACCTTTGTCTTCTGTCCTAGATAAACAAAGAAAGCCTCATTAAGAAAAGGGGCACCTCGGAATTAAAATACAAACTTTATTGGGGGTCCCCAGGCAGAGATCTTTGGCGGTGACTTCCTCCCTGAGCTGGAAACCAAAAGATATCTTTCTGGCGCAAAAAACAGAATCGGGCTTTTAGGGAAATATAAAATTTTTTTGGGGGGGAAGAAAAAAGAGAAAAAAATTTTTGGGAGGAGCTAATCCATCGCCAAACAAAAAACCACCTTCAAAAAAACCCTCTTTTTTAAAATATAACAAGACATTTCTTAGAAAAACTTTTATAGATCTGAAACCCCCTTGACTCATTTAAGGCAAGGTTAGGGAAAAACTGGCCCTTTCTAGCTTGATAAGACTTTGTTGCCTATCCAAGCCCTCCACGGGAAAAAGCCTTAACGTACAAAGTAACCCACAAGCCTTACTAAAAAAGTAATCAAAACCTCCTGAGAGTCAGGCAAGGCTCCCCTTGGCCCCACACTGTTCATCTATTATATAAGCAACAGGGGGGGAACATATGACTGCCTCAAAAACACCCCCCAAAGCTTGTTCCCGCACCCCCAATACTGATTTATGCGGATGACACTGTTATTCTCTCGAGATCTCCGGGGGGCCCAAAGGGTCTGGATACTTTGGGGACCTCTGTATAAAGAACATTTTACTGTTAATTGTATAAAACAAAATGTGGCCTTCGGGAACACCAAAAAAAGAAACCCCGATACGCCTATCTTAAATTTTTCCCCCCCGGTGTTTCCAATGCTCTGAACAATTCGAAATGGGTCAAATGAAACAAAAGCCAACTACTTATTGCCCATTGTCATGGTTAAAGTTCCCCCAAAAAAGGGGACTCCCTTTTAATAAACCAAGACCCTTTTTTGAGAAAAAGGGGGTTTTCCCTCAATCGACTCAGGAAGGAGTAATACCAGGAGGGGAAAGAAAAGGAAGGGCCCTTTTTAAATATATTTACACACACAAAGGGTAACGTAAAAATCATAGGCAGTGATTAGAAATTCAGCTGCAATATATCAAAGCACCAAACCCAAATTTAAAACATCAGCAAAAGATTTAACGGGGCAATAGACAAGAGTAAAGTTTTTTTGATTCCACAATAAACCCACTTTAATACCCTTTTGTATACAACTTTGTAAATCACAAATACATTACAAATAAAATTACATGAGGTTACATCAGCATATACAACGTACAAATTTTTTATACATGACATTTAACACTAAAATATAAAGTTTTTTTAAGGGCCACATTTTTTTTTTTGTTTCATGTTTCCCTTTTGATTTTTGCCTTAAAAATCTGGAAAAACAACAGGCAACCCTCATAAACATCTATTCATGTGTTCCATTAAAAAAACATATATATTTATTTTTTTTAAAATTTTAAAAAAAAAAAATTTTTGGGAAAGGGGGGGAAAGAACAAAAAAACCCCAAAAATGTTCGCCAAAGACCTCTCTAAAAAGAAGGGGTTTTTAATGTTTTTTAAGGGGCCAGCATTTTACTGAAAAAACCGAATCTCATTGGGGCAGTTCGTTAAAAAGAGAATCCGTTTCGAGAATCAATTTCCGACCCCCCGGGGGAGGGGCCACCCAAGTAAAGGACTCGACATTCTGCGGGTCGGGCCCATTGACTCGGAGGATCTGCCTGTGGGGTACTCAGTCCCAAGCCAAAGGGGTTTTGGGGAAGTCAAAACAATACCTTTAATTTTTATTCAAACCCAAAACAGGCTACCAAATGAAAGAAACAGGCTTCTCATTTCGGACATTCCAATGTTTTTCTCACCGTATGGTCCTGAAGCCTAGCAAGGCTTTCACTCAACTAACCTCTTTCCACACTCCAGAGTTCAAATGCTTTCTCATCTTGGGGGATTCTGCGAGAAAAAAAGGCTTCCATAACGAACCCTTTCCACACTTCAGATTTTCAAATGGCTTCTCCCTGTGGGGTTTCTGCATGGCTAGCAAGGCTCCCAGCTTGACGAAACTCTTTCCACACTCCAACACTCAAAGGCTTCTCACCTGTGTGGCCTCTGATGACTACAAGGTGCCAAAAATAACTAACCCCTTTTTTCCCACCCAACTTTAAAAATGGCTTCTCACCGTAGTTTTCTGGGGTGAAGAAATTTTTTTCCAATCACTGAACCTCTTTCCACACCCAACATTGAAATGGCTTTTCACCTGTTGGGTCCTGTGATGGAAGCAAGGTACAAAAACAAAACCTCTTTCCACACTCCAACATTGAAAGGGGTTCTCCCTTGTGGGTCCTCTGATGACAGAAGGTATGCAGCAAACCAAACCTCTTTCCCATCCAGACTTAAAAAAGGGTTTTCTCCCTGTGGGTTTCTATGGTGATGAGAAGGGATGTTGAATCAGGAAACCTTTTCCCCACACTCCAAATTCAAATGGCTTCTCACCTGTGTGGTTTCTGTATGGCGAGAAGGTTTGCAGCTTGAACAAACCTCTTTCCACACTCTAGGCATTCATATGGTTTCTCTCCTTGTGGGTTCTTTGATGGCGAGCAAGCGTTCAGCTCGACAAAACCACTTTCCACACCCAGGCATTAAAAGGGGCTTCTCACCTTGGGTACGGATGGCTAGCAAGGGTACAGTTTTGAGTGAATTTTTTCCCACACCCAACATTCAAATGGCTTCTCCCTGTGTGGGTCCTTGAGGCTAGCAATTTTCCAACTTGACGAACCTCTTTCCACACCCGGGGGTTTTTTAAACGGTTTTCCCCCGCAGGGTTTTCGGTTTTAAGTTAGGTCTGTAAACAACTAAAACTTTTCCACACTAAGGCATGCAAGGTTCCCCCTTGGGAAAAATTTACAAAGAGAACACATTGTTGAAGCACTAAAAAATTTTCCCCAGTTGGCATGCTCTTCCTTTCCCCCTCCTTGGAGCCCCTAAAATGCTTCTTTTCCCCTGAGAGAACAATTTCCCATCTTTACATCAACTGATTTTTCCCTTTTAAGCTTTTTCTTGGGGGTTATTCCAAATTTTTCTTTTGCATCAGAAAATTAAAACCCTTGTATTGGTTTTTCCCCCTCTTTTACTTTTTCCCTACACGCTTACCTGTAAAATTAAGAAAACCCCAAAAAGTTTTTTTAAAAAACAATAACAAACCCAAAAGCGCTGCCATGGGGGGGGAGCACGAGAAGGAGACACAGCTCCAGGGTGGACCCACCCCACCCCCTCGTGAGGTGCCAATTGTGGCAGAGTGAATTCCTGAAAACAAGGGATTTTCACACTTCTCCGTGAAACCCCCTTTTACCAGGCTGGGTAAAGGTAGTGGGTCTAGGTAAGAAACGGATGCAAATTGTTAAAACACCTTCGCTTTACCCCCCCCCCCCCCAAAAACTGTTTCCAAATATTTTATAAAAGGGTTGAAAAGGCTGCAGTTAGGTAAGGGGAAGCAAGAAAGGATTTCGTGAAATCCATAGTTTTTTTGTCCCCTTTTTTCCAAATCAGCCACAGGTTGCCTTATCGCCGGGATGGGGCCCGCGAGCAAGAAGGAACATAACTCCTTTCCGGAAAAAACACTTCAGGGGGAAAAGGGGTGGGGAAAAGACTAATTTTTATCAAAAAAATCCCTGTGTTGAAAAATTACCAGAATGACTGGGGCAAAGGGGGGGAGAGCCAAAAGGGATGACTTTTAAGTTAGAGAAGGGGTTTTAAAATTTAACGGCCAGGTCACTTTTTTTCCGCCCAAAGTCCTGGGGGCACTACACTAAAACCTAAAATTACAAATTTTATCCGTTCTGAACACTCTAAGTAAAACTTTGTAAGTAGAGCACATTTCCCATAGGTGCTTAAAAACCCCAATAATCTTTTCTGGAAGGAACAGATCTCAACCCATTGCCTTAAAATCCCCCTTTTGGGGTTTTTTTAACCCTTCGCGGGCTAACCAGTACCCGCGGGCTACCGTTGAACAGGCCTGAGTTAGAGAAAGAATGGCTGGCTATGCTTGCTTTAACTCAGAATTCTGGTCATGATGAGATTCTTTGGGGCTTTTATTTTGGGAGCTTTTTTTAATAAAACATAAGAACTAAAAGAGCCATGCTGGATCAGGCCAAAGGCCCATCTAGTCCATTTTCCTGTACTCACAGCGGCCCCACCAATGTGTTTGGGAGCGCAGAGCTAATTCTTCTCCTGATACCATCTCCTGCATGGGGCCCTTGAAGTACCCTGGTTTAAACCCTGGAGGTTACACACTCCTCGGGGTTTGTAACCTGTGATGGTTTTTCCCCCGGGGAACTGTCCAATCCCCTTTTGAAGGCATCCAGGTCAGATAACACCACATTGTGTGGCAGGGAGTTCCAAGACTTTACAACGGCTGGTGAAAAAATATTTTCTTTTGTCCGTTCTTACTCTCCCACCCCTCTTTTAGTGTATGTCCCCTTTTTCTGGATTTTGGAAGGGAAAGATTTTCCCTCTATCCACTTACTCATACCCTGCTTATTTTGTATGTCTCAATCAAACCCCCCCCTCAGGAGCCTTTTTCCAGAATATTCACATGAGCCTGTAGTTCAAATGCTATGTAACTTAGAAATAATTTTAGACAGCTTTATTATTTTCTGGATACAAATCCGTGACCATGCTACTGTGATCGCTCATTTTTGGTGCTTTGCACTGACTTTTCAATGAAACTTTGAAATGTTTTACTTTATTTTTTTTTTTTAATAAAATAAATTTTCTACCAAATTCTGGTTTTTGCCCAAAGATGAGGCTTGGCCAGAGAAGAATTTTTGGAACTTTGGATTTTTTTTCTGGTTTGCCACTTTAAGGGTTGGTGTATCTTGCAAATACCAACCAGGTTGAGCTGGGGAACCTACTGCCTGGGGCCTTTTAGACCCCCCTCCACAGACCCCCCCCTAGTAAAGGGGAAAAAAGTGTGGGTTTTAAAGGCGAATTGCTATCAGGGGGCGGACCATCAAGGAGGTGACCTTAGGGGCCCCCGGGGAACCTTACCTTTCCCTACACATTCACCCGTTTTCCCTTTTAAAAAAAAACCCCGGGGTGGCTCAACTCTTTTTAGTGGGGGTTTGGGTTCATAATCTGGAGGCAAAAAATACATATAAAACCCCTTCCCCGTTTTAAAAAACAAAAGAACCCCCTTGCGGAAAAAGGGGCCATCGCACCCACCATCCACTTCGTCTCACCCAGGGCTCACCATTTCCTTGGGGGTTTTCCCAAGCAGATTTCTTCATATGCTTACTCCCCCAAAATTCACTGAAAAATCCTACATCTGTTAAATCAAGGGGGTCCTTAAGCATCCATAGATATCCAAAAAAAACCTTTTTTCTCATGAACTTGTCCAACCCTTTCTTGGGGAACACTTCCCCCTTTTCTTGGGGCAGGGTATTCCAAGACCAGTCCCCCCTCTGGGAAAAAAATACTTCCTCTTATTTGTTGGAGATCTACACCCAAAAGTTTCAGGGGGTCCCCCCCCTTTTTACTGTTGTTCGATAAGGAAAACATTTTTTCCTTATTTTATTTTTTCATTTATTTATTTCATTTTAAACCGTCCATCTCCCGAAGGACTCTGGGGGGTTTTTTTAATCGGAAAAAAACCCCGGGGTACAAAACAAAAAACAAAAAAAAAACTATAAAAAAAGGGGGGGAAAAAACCCCCACAAGAGGCGACGGGGTGGAAAAAAAAAAATTTAAAAGAAAAGGGTTCCTTTTAAGGGGGGCCCCGCCCGTCAGCCATTCTGAGTGGCCTGGCTGACGGACCCCCTCCCCCCCCCTCCTTCCCCCATGAAATTTTTTTTTAAAAAATCTTCCCCAACATACACTGCGGGGAAATTTGAGGGTTTTGGGGGCCGCAGCCGTGAGCAGAAGCTTGTGGGGCGGGTAGCAGGCAGGGGCGGCCCCCACCACCAGCACCCCGGGAATCTTTGGGCTGGGGGGTCCACCACCATTGCAGGGGGGTATCACCGGGACCGCTAGCAACCATGTAGGAGGCGCGCACGGGAGAGGGGGCGCACGGGCGGCTCCCAACACCCATAGCCAGAACATTGTGAGGTTGGCCGCACGCGGGGGCAGTGTTTTTGGGGGGCCACACCACCGCACCCGGGGAAAATTGGGGGGGCTGGCGGGGCGGTGGCGCCACCAGCACCGCAGGGAATTGTGGGGGGGGCAGGCCAGTTCTCCCCACCCCCCCGCCAAGGACCTTTGGGGTGGGCTGGGGGGGGAGCTGCGCCCCCCCGGGAGTTTTGGGGGGGGGGGTGCAAGGTCGCACAGATCACCTTTCCAAGGGGCGCCCCGTGCCAAGGGGGCCCCGTGCTTTCTTTTGTTTTCCCCCCCCCTTGTTCCCCAATTTTTCCCTTTCCCTTTCCCCTCTTTTTCCACCTTCCCCCCCCCTTTGGGTCCCCGCCTTCCTTCCTGCGGTGGGGTTGAAAAAGGGGGTCAGTGGGTGGGGTTTTTGGGGAGTGGGTGGGGGGTTTTGGGTCAGTGGGTGGGGCTTCAGTGGGGTGGCAGGGGGGGGGAGCAAAAACCGGCCCCCCACACAAACCACCACCAAATCTGACCCCCTTCAAAAGTTTGGCACCCCTGCCATAAGCCTCCTTAAAAAGGGGAAGGTTTTTAAGCCTTTTTAAAAAAGGACTTGCAAGGCGCAGCCCCCCGGGGAGATTCCAAGCGAGGGCCAGCCACAAGAAGGCGCGGTTACACGCGTGATTTCCACCTCCCGGGTGTGGCCACCCTGATGAGCCGCCTGCGGATTCGAGTTTGTCCTGGCCCCCGTTGACCTCTGGGAATACGCTCCGAAAGTACCCCGGTCCCAACCGTGGAGGCTTTGAAAATCAAAACCGACCTTGAACCTTACCCAAGAGTAAAGGGGACCAAGCAGGCTCCCCAAATGGGGTGTTGTGATCGAATCTAGAGGACCCCCACCACCTGGCCCCACTTCGCACCTCTGGAGCCCCGGAAAAGGGGGAAAGGGGCCCCAAAAACCCCCCAAAGGGTTTGCAGTATCGACCTCGAGATCGGGGGGGCCCCAAGACTCTCCCAGGGGGGACCACGAGGACGGTGGATCTGGGCGATCCTGTGGAGGGGAAAAAAAGGGGCCCGAGACCGCTGTCACCGGGGGTTCCAGGGGAAGGCTGAGCCCAGGACCACACCCAATTCCTGCCCGTCCGTAGCTGGGGGAGACCCCCCCGGGGGTGGGGGGGGGGCCATTGTACCTGGACGGGGCACCCCGAAAAACAAACCCAATCTTCTCTTTTTTCACTTCGCTGTTTTCCTACTCCTTTCCCAAAGACCGCCTCCAGCACAGTTTGAGGGAGCTACTGCCTCCTCGCAAAGAAAAAAGGAGAATAGAATGGTTCATCACGTACTGATGCAGCGAACCCAAATCCCTGATACCTCCGCCAGCGGCCCATAAAACTTAGAACAGCATGGGGGAGATTGCCGACCTCTTGGCACCACACAGGGAGTGTCCAAGGACCGAAAAAACACCCCCCGCAAAAACCGCGACCCCCCGGGGCCCGAGGGGGGGTCGGGTCACAGAGTGCTGAGCCCCCATTCCGCCTCAGTAGCCGATCCAGAGGTACCTGTCGATTTTTAAAAACCAGCTGACCGGCAAAGGATCAACAGGGAGGAACACCCCCCATCGGCCCCCCTAGGGGCATCCTGCAGAGCGACCGGCAGTCTCATCCCCAAAACGGGCCTAAACCCCGGAGGGAAGCGATCCAGGATACAATTTTTCCTCCGGGGATGACTGAACCAGACGGGACCACCCTCTCAACAACCTTGCCCGGAAGGGGGAAAATGGCAAACGGGATACTGGACAATAAAAACCGACGCCAACCGGCTTTTAAAAGTGGTTTACCAGGTCCCCCATCAACTTTTTCCACCCGTGAAGTTTTTAAAGCTTAATCATCACCTCTTAGGCCCCTTTTTTAAAATGAAAGGCCCACCGGCACCTCAAGGGGAAAAAAGGGGTTCATCCCTCTTAAATTCTTTTGCCCTCCTCCACTTTTTCCCCATTTTAAATATCCTTCAGGGGGAGGGGTCAAACGGGGGACAAGACCCAGAGGGGGGCCCACCACAGATTGAAAAGAGGAAAGGGGCATTTTCTGACTTGTTTTTTATACCTTTCATAATGATCCCTAGCATTGAGTTGGTTTTTCACGATGCGCACACGGTAGACACCTCCTTGACTGTCCACCGGGACACCAAGGGGCCCTTTTTGGTTTGTTTCAAGAGTTCAGGCCCCATAGCTTATAAAAGGGGGAATTTTTGGGTTTTTTTTTTCCCCAACCTGCACACCGACTTTTTAATGTTAAGCTCATTGCCACTGCTTTTGCCCACTACCCCAGGTCAAAGACCCCCTGGGCTCCTCACAATTCTCTCAGATTTGACTAAAACCGTAAACTAACTATGTATAATTTTTGTTGTGTTTTGTCCCCTTCACGTGACGACTCTTTGTGACCCCATGTCCATGGAGTTTTTTGGCAGGGGAACCTGGAGTGGTTTGCCATTCCCCTCCCCGGGTCCTACAGCATTGCCCATCCAAGGCTGACCCTCTTACTTAATTTTGCATAACTGTATATTTGGACGACGGGGTTGCCCCTTTCCAAAAAACCCCTCCAAGCCCCCCCCGCTCCTGCCTCCTCCTCCTCCTCTTCCCCCCCGCTCTCGGACTTTTTGTTTCCCCCTTTTTTGGGGGGCATCCTGTCAAATGCCCCCGGGCTTCTGAAGAAGGGGGGAGATGGGGATGAGAAGGGCCCTGGGGGGGGGGAGGGAAAGCCCTCGCAACCATGGCAGAGAACAGGGGACACCACACACACACAAAAGAGAGAGAGAGAGAGAGAAGAGCTCCTTGGGACCCCAGGAAGACGCAGGGGGCAATTTTGGGAGGGGGACTTTCAACCCCTTTTTCCCTTTTTTTTATCTCCCCCCCACACACACACACACAAACAATGGGGATTAAAAAAAAAGGGGGAATTCCTTTAAAATCCGACCCCCCCCCCCAACCAAAGGAGGGAGTCCCCCTTTTTTTTTTCCCCCCCCCTCCTCCCTTTATAAAGCTTCGTTTCCCCCTTCCACTCGCTGCCTTTTTTCCCCATCCCCCCCCCCCAATGAAAGGGGGGGGTCTGCCCGCAGGAGGGGAGGGGGGGGGGGAGGAGGCCGGTATCTTTTTTGGCGGCGGGGGGGTGTTTTTAAAAGCGTCTTCCTCCCTTTTTTTTCCCTTCGGGGGGGAAGAAAGGGGGAAAGCTGCCTGGTTGCCCCCCCCAATTCCCTCCAAAAAGGGGGGGTTCAGTTCTCCCTCCCCTTCCTCCTCCTGGTTGGGGGGGGGGACATTTTTGCCTCCTTCCCCTCCAGACCCAAAGGGAATTTGCAGTGGGGGGGGGATTCCTTTTGGACAGCCCCCCCCACGGAGCTTCAACAAAAAAAGCCCCCCTTTTTTTCCCCTCCTCCTCTTCACCCGCAATAGCATTGCAACCCCCCCCCAGTTGCACAACGCACCTCCCCTCCTTCTTGGGGGGTCTCTTTTCCTCCCTTCCGAAAACCCAGCCTTCTTTTGGGGGGGTTTTAGTCTCGTGGGAAAAAGGCCCCCCCCCGGGACCGTTCATTTCCTGCCCCTAGGAAGCGAGACTCGCTGCCCCCCCGCCCCCTCGGGGGGGCTGAAACCCCCCCCCACACCACACCACCTTCGCTCCGAAAGGGGAGGCAAGGAGGGGGGGGGGAGAAGAGAAGGGGGTTGTGAATCGCCTTCCTCCCCCCCTCTTATTTTTCTTTTCCAAAAAAACCCAAAGTTCCCCAACTTTTTTCTCCCTTGTCTATTTTTTTATTTTGTTTCCCCCTGGTCCCCCCCCTTCCCCCTGCCGCGTAACACTAAATTTTCCCCCGGGAATTTTTAACTTCCAATGTACTTCTGGCAGGTGCCGGGCAGTGCTGCTTTACTTTGGTAGGGGGGTTTTTTTTAAATTTTTTTTTATTTTTTTTTTTTGGGAGTGATACCCCTTCCCCTCCCTTCCCCCCCCAGCACCCCCTTCCCCTTTTTTCCACAAATCCCAGAAGTTCCCCAAAACTTCTTTCTCCCTTGCCTGTTTCTTTTTTTTTTTTCCCCCCTTGACCCCCCTCCCCCCCCGCCAATCCTGAAATTTCCGAATTTCAAAAATTAAAAAGTACCCTGACAGCTGACACAGTCCGCCTTTTTGATAGGGTTGGGTTTTTTTATTTTCACCTACCTTTGTTTTGAAAAAACACAAAAGTAATAAATTTTTTGGTTTGAAGGGAAAACAAACAGAACCTAGCAAATTCTTACCTTTAATTTTAATACAAAATACAAATGGTCCCTCGCAAACGAATCCCCGTAAGAAAAATTTTCCAAAAGGGGAAAAAAAATTTTCCAAAGGGGGGGATGTTTTTCCCAATGACATTTTTGCCTCTGGATGCCTTGAAAAAAAGTGAAAAAATGATCTGCTCCTGGGGCCTGATGCGCCCGGCGGTTTGGACACTCGCCGCCGAAGCAGCATTCAAGGGTGCAGGGAATTAAAAACCCCACCTGCCTTTCCGGGGCCCGGAGGTCCCGTCCATAGGGGCCATCCTTGGGGGGGGGGGAAGCCTGACCAAAACCCCCCACTGCCCCCCCCCCTTTCCCGGGGTGCCCTGCCCCAAAAGGGCCCCCCCAAGCCCAAATTTTATCCAACAATTGATTGACTACTGTGCCACCTGACCAAAGTCACCTTTGTAGGAAAGCCAAGACAAGGAGGAAACCAGACATTTTTGTGATGGATCGAGAGATTGGTTTCCTTTCCCAACAAAATTCTTCTCTACTAAGTTTAGGGTGTCTCCTGGATTTAGAGGCACAAAATCCCCTTTTTGGGGAAAAAAGGGAACAACCCCAAGATTCAGGACAGAGAAAAGTCTTGGCCTTTTCAGGAAAACCAGCAAGATGGGGGAGTCCTGGCCCCATGGAGGGAGTTCCAGAGTTTTTGTACAGCAGCCCCCGGAAGGCCCTTTTTGGGTTCCCACGAGATTACCTTTTGGGGGGGGGGATGGAGAGAAAATCCCCCCAAACCTTAACACCCCACAGTTCATATGTGAAATCAAAATTTTTCGGGGGCAGGACCCAGGTCGTACAGGCTTGTAGGTCAAGGCCAGCACCTTAATTGTGCCCAATACTGATGGAAACCCGGGAGCTGCTTCTAGGTGTGTATGTGACTCTTACCCGCTCCAGCACAATCTGGTGCGCATTTTTGGGCCCCCTAAAATTCCGAGAGTTTTTCATTTAGTCCCACTAGACACATTCCACAGCTAGCGGGATAGAAACCATGTTCATAAACATAGATTAGAAGAGACCCAAGGGGAACTAGTCCCCAAACCCCCGCCCTGTAGGAACCCCCCACAGGCCCTGACAGATGGCCCCCCAGCCTCTGCTTAAAAACCTCCAAAGAAGGAGATCCCCACCCTTCTCGTGGCAAAATTTCCCCTGCTGAACAGCCTAAAGTCATGAAGTTCTTCCTAAGTTCAAAAAGGGGTACTTTACCTGTAGTTTTAAAAAACCTTGCCCCTTAATGAAGGCCTTGCTAAAGTCCAGATAAGCATACCACAGCATTCCCCCATCCCCCCGTCCTGTAATTTCCATAAAGAAGAAAACGTTTGTCGGGGTACTTTTTTAAAAACCCGTTTAGACTTCCAAATACGCATTTTTGTTTTTAAAAATTGCGACTGCCTATTAATAATCTGCTCTAGGATCTTTTCAGGGGAATTTTAAATCCAAACTGATTGGGCATAATTATTTTTTGGGCCTCTCCCCCCCCTTTTTTTGGAAAGGAACAACTTCCCTCCCCCAACCGAGGGGGACTTCCCCTTTTTCCCGGACTTCTCAAAGATTATTACCAAAAGTCCCCCACATGGTTTTTTTCTGATGTCCCCTTTGTGGAAATAGGGGCGGAAAAAAGTTGAAAAAATAAATCAAAAAATTCCCAAATCCCCCCCCCCCTCCCTTCTTCTTTTTTTTCATTGTCCCATAGAAATTTTTGATCGAGCCTGAATTGGTTTTTATCTAAAGCTATTTTTTGATAGAACAAAAAAGGGCCCTTTTCTGCAGACGTAACCCCCCTGCATTAGACCACTTCCTCCAACAGAGGCATTACTTTTTAACCAGTTTCAGAAGGGGGGATTGGGGGCACAATCAGTTGCTCCATTACCACAAGTGACTTTTTGGGGGCTTTGGGGTTTCGTTTCGGTTTGAGCCACTGAATGGCTTTGGCCTGCATTTTTTTTAGCCAAGGGGCCCCTTCATATCTGAATCATTTTTGGGGTCTCAAATTCCTTAAGTCTGGGTTTCCTCTTCTGGCGCAAGGGATCCCAACTTTTTTGGCAAACCAGCGAATTGTGTGTGTTTGGTCATTAAAAACCGTGACCACTCTTTGTGCCCCCCTGCCCCATGAAGTTTTTTTTCGGGGAAACTGGGGGGGTTTTGCCATTCCTACCCGGGGGCCACAAGCACCTGGATTCCCTGGTGGCCCCCCATCCAAGTACTAACCAGGGGCCAACCAAAATGAGGCGAGATCATATGCTTGGGGATCTATGAAACCCAAACCAGCGGGAAGGGGTAATAATAAAATCCCCCAATCCCCCCTTTGGGCCCCCTTTAAATGTATGCAAACAGCCTCAGGGTCATGAGCCGGCCCCCCCTCTAACTTTAATCAGTGCTGGTCCATTAACCCCCCCGCCTTTTTCCATTTATTTCCACACCTATTGTTAACCCCATTCTGCATTTTGCAAAAGGGGCCACTTTTTTATCAACTTATTTTTTCAGTTAACATCTCATTAACACTCCCTCACTCCCATATACGCAAGCCAATTTAACATCCAGCTTTTTCTTTTAACAAAGGAGCACTTCTAATGGGGGTTTTTCCCCCAAACATGTGTAGTTCTCGGTTGGCGTTTTGGGCCCTTCCCTTTTGGGGGAAGTCGGTAAGACCAGGGGGGCAGGCCCATTCGCCCCACCGGGATGAACATTCTTCCCACACTCAACCAGTTCACTTCTAATATTGCATTTTGCCCCTCTTTCTCTCTTGGGGCCCTTTGGGGGCCTTCTATTTACCCAGGGGGAAATTCTGATCTAACATCTCGCCAGACCGATAAAACACGTTCATCCAGCCCCATCCTATGAACTCCTCCTTTTTTTCCTCAGACTCCCTCTCTTTCCAAAAATCCTTCTTTTAACCTCCCCTGCCTCAGCCAAAAAAACCTTTCGCTATTGGTGCTGCTCCTTCCCTAAAAACTCTTTCCCCCCCTCTTTTCGCCTCCAACCCCAATGTTCCATGAAAGGCGAAAGGGGGCAGTATCCCCAGAGGCCTCGTGAAGAATGGGGGGAAAGGGCACATTTCCAGTCCCCTTTTTCCCAGAGACTGCACTTTTTCCAGTGTGGGGGTTTTTCCCCCCCCCTGAGTTCTGTGATGCTACAAAGAGTACGCCATGGCTGAAGCCTTTTCCACATTTTATGCATTTTTAGGTTTCTCCCCCAATTGGGGTTTTTTTTTGGGAATGAAGGGACTGTTTTGACTGAAACCTTTTCCCCATTCCGTGCATTTATATGGTTTTCCCCCCATATAGCCTTTGATGTGACTTAAGGACTTCCGAAACGGGGAACCTTTTACATTTTCCTGCATTTGTATGGCTCCCCCCGAGTGAGCCTCTATGTGAAAAAAGTTGGCTACTGTGACTGAACCTTTTCCACTTCCCCGCTTTTTTTGGTTTCTCCCCTGTGTGAATTTTGAAATGTGAACTCACTGATTGCTCGATGAAGCCTTTCCCACTCCTCATTTGATGGCTTCTCCCCAGTGTGAGTTCTAAAAGGGGAAAAAAAATTGATAGCTCGACTGAAAAACTTTCCCATTCCATGCACTTGAACGGTTTTTTTCCCCCTGTGATTCGTTGGGTGAACTAAGGGCACCATACGACGAAGGTCAAGCCACATTCTAGGCAGGCATTGGTTTTTTTCCCCGGGGGTTAGTTCTTTGAGTAAACGAAGGTACTGTGCACTGAAGCCCTTTTCCATTCCTGCATTTGATGGTTTCTCCCCAGTGGGGGTCCTTGAGTGAAAATTAAGTGACTGCATTGGGCTGAAGCTTTTCCCACATTCCTGCATTATATGGTTTTCCCCCTGTGTGAGTTCTCGGTGTAAAAAGGTGACCCTGTGAATGAAGCCCTTTCCACACTCCATGATTTGTTGGCTTTCTCCCCATTGTGAGTTCTGGAGTAAATTCAGTTGATTGCTCTGACTGAAGGCTTTTTCCCACTCCATGCATTTAGGTTCCCCCAGTGTGAGTTTTTAAATGAACCATTTGATTTCTTTGACTGAAGCGCTTTCCAATTCCATGCATTTGAATGGTTTTCCCCCCCGGGTGATCCTTTTTATGGGAACTAAGTGCACTTTTATGATGAAGCTAAAACCACATTCCGTCATTCATAGGGTTTTTTTCCCCATGTGACTATTTGATGGGTTTTAAGGTGACTGTTTTACGAAGGTTTTTCCACACCCATGCATTAAAAAGGGTTTTTTCCCCAGTTGAGTCCTTTGACAAACGAATTTACGCTTTGGCTGAAACTCTTCCCACACCAAAGCATTTATACAGTTTTTTTTCCCCCCCATTTTTTTTTTTTATGTGAAATATGATTACACCCATAACCACCCTTTTCTCCGGTTCCATACTTTGACGGTGGCAATCCTGGAACCTTTCCTTTTTTCCCTTGGGGGTTTTCTTTTTCAATTCCAAAATTTTTAGAAACATCAAATAAAAAACTGTAAAGTATTTTTCCCGGCATTGGGGGGGTTTCCTTCTACATATGTTTGACTTTGGTTTTTTTTTTACTGCTTTATATTGGTTATTTAGAGCGGCTCGAAAAACTTCGTCCTCTTCGTTACCGATGGAGAAGAAGGAAAGAAGAAAAAAGTTTTTAGGACAGACCACAGAAAAAGGGGGAAAGTAGGGATGGGCTAGTTGTTTTTGCCCCACCAGTTCCGAAATGACGGGCATAGCCCAGGTGGGTTGGAACCCCAAAAAAACAACCACCAATCCCTTACCCTCTCTGGCCTGCCGGCCTGACCCCAAAAGGAAAACCCATACATCATTGTTCCTTCTCCCGGGGGACTGGCCAACCAAAAGGGGGCGTGATGATGCATTTCCCGCACAGCTCCTGATTTGGCCGTCAAAGGCTTTTTTCTCATTGGGCTCAGCCCTGTGGGGTGGGGGCAAGCAGTGTAAGGATTGTCCAGTTCAGTTTTTGGGGGGTTCCAACAGCACCTGGCAAGGAATAACTGGCAAGTTTTGCCCCTTGGGTTCCAAATGAAGCGGGGGAAAGCTAATTGAGTTTTGTCAAGAGAACAAGCTGGTCAATCAAACACTTTTTTTAAAAACCCAAAAAAGGGGACTCTACACATGGACATCACCAGATGGACAAACCGGAATTGATTGCTATTTTTCTCTGCACCAAAATGGAGGGGCCTAAACAGTCAGCAAAAAAAAAAAAAAGACCTGGTGCTGACTGTGGCTCAGATCTCAGTTTCTTATTTAAAAAACAAACTTAAACTGAAAAAAGTAGGGAAATCCGGGGCCCCGTCATTTAAAACCCAAGTCAAATCCTATAGAATACACAGGGGAAGGAAGAAAATTCAAGGAATAGATTTGGGGACAGAACACCTAGAACTAGGGAGGGAAAAATGTAACATTGACAGGAGGGCTGCAATGAAAAAAATTCCAAAAAAAAGAAAATGCAAAAAAGCAAAGTGGTTGCCAACGAGGCCCACAAATGCGAGGAGAGAAGGGAGCAAAATGCAAGGGAGAAAGGGAAAATACAAAAAAATTAATGCAGATTTTCCAAAGAATACAAGGAAGCAGGGAGCCTTTTTTGAAAACAGTCAAAGAAATAAGGAAAAAACAGAAAAGGAAAAACCGAGATCTGTTCAAGATAATTTTGGGATATTAAAAGGGGGATTTCGTGCAAAGAGGATATGAAAAGGACAAAAATGGGGGGGGCCAACGAAGCAGAAGAGACCAAAAAGATGCAAGAATAATAGAAGAATTTTATCAGAAAGACTGGGTTCCCTAAACCAAGATAGCTAATTGCTGACCGGGCCAACATCCCCGGAAAATAAGTCAAGTGGGCCCCCAGAAAGCACTGCAAACAACAAGGGGCCTGGGGGTGACGGATTCCAATGAAACCTTTAAAATTTAAAAAAAGGGCTGTAAAGGTGCTGCATACGATATGCCAGCAAATTTGGAAAACCCGCATGGCCAGGACTGGAAAAGATCGGGCTACACCCAATCCCCCAAAAAAGGGAAACCCCAAAGAATCTCCAACTATCGCACAAATTTCACTCATTTCACACGCTGCAAGGGTTTTCCAAAAATTTTACAACAGGGTTCACATATGTGAAAGAGAACTTCCAGAAAAAACAAGCTGGATTCAAGGGGGGAGAGGAACTAGAGATCAAATCGCCAACTTCGCTGGGAAAGGAAAAGCCAGAGAGTTCCAGAAAAACACTACTTCTCCCCCATTGGGCATGACAAAGCCCTTCGACGTTAGACCACAAAAAACATGGCAATCCTTAAAGGGAAAGGGAGTGCCTGACCACCTTATCTGTCTCCCCCAAAATCTATATGTGGGACAAGCAGCAACCGCAGAACTGGATATGGAACAACTGACGGTTTAGAAATTGGGGGGGAAAGGGTACGACAAGGCTGATACTGTCACCTTGCCTATTTAACTTAATGCAGAGTACATCATAGAAAGGGCCCGGTCTGGAGAATCACAAGCCGGGGAAAAAGATTCCGGGGAAAAATATCAAAACCCAATACGCAGATAACCACTCTAATAGCAGAGATGAGGAAGAATTAAAGAACCTCTTTAAGAGGGTGAAAGAGGGAGTGAAAAAAATGGGGTGAAACTCAACACAAAAAAAACTAAGATCATGGCCACTGGTCCCCTCACCCCGGCAAAAAAAAAGGGGAAGAAATGGGGGGAATGACAGAGTTTATTTTCTTGGGCTCCTTGGGTCACTGCAGATGGGGCTGCAGCAACGAAATAAAAAGACGCCTGCTTCTTGGGAGGAAAGCAAAGGCAAACCTAGATACTCCTAAAGAGCAAGACATCACTTTGCCAACTAAGTCAGGATGTTTTAAAACTATGGTTTTTTTTCCGTATGAGTAGGAATGAAGCTGGACTATAAAGAAGGCTGACGCCGCAGAATTGATGCTTTTGAGCTTTTTGCTGGAGGGGAAATCTTGAGAGCCCCTGGACTGCAAGGAGATCAAACCTAAAACCCTTCTGAAAAAATCAAACCCCCAAAGTTCACGGGAAAGGACGATTTTGAAACTGAGGCTCCATACTTTGGCCACTCATGAGAAGAGAGGACTCCCCGGAAATGTCCCTGTGCGGGGGGAAAACGAAGGCAAAAGGAAAAGAGGACGACAGAGAATGAATGGTTGGACGGTGCATCGATGCAAAACCCAAAAGAATTGACAAAACTCCGGGGGGGAT